>JABSTR010002265.1:0-69755 GCA_013339765.2 Haemaphysalis longicornis
AAAATATTCCCTTTAACTAATTGTTACAAAATTGCCGTCCCAAAAATACAGCGCAGGATATATTTTAATTAATTTACACAGCCTACACTGAATACGTATTTACGATATTCCCGTAGTAAGCCTTTTGGGGCAACACTGGTAAAAAAAATTGGCAGCGTATCTGCTGCCTTTGCTGCAAATGTGGACACCGACATTTGCTAAGTAAATGCCTCTCTTCGCTTCCCCGCTTATCTCTTATGTTGGTCCTCTCCCGTAGCACTCCTCTCAAGATAAACACACTAGAGGTTTGCTCAAGTCGATTTAAATTTACCGGCTCCCACTCCTCCATGCCGGGTGTCTCGATGCCAGTGCAGCCATACGGCGGAGACGCCCTTGAATCGAGACGCCCAACTTCAACGTTTATAGAACCACGTTTCGTTACTACGCGTGCGTTCCAAGCAGATGGTGAAACCTATCTAGCGGAACCTTTCCTAACTGTGGTGGTTTGATTGCTGAAATGCTGGAAGAAACTTTAGGGGCGGGCGACAGCGGGCGACGGAGTGATTTTTTTTTCTGCAGCGGACATAGTATTTTATTTGGTATCGGAAAAATCAAGCATACATAAGGGAAGACTGCAAATATTCCTTGTGTATTGATTTTGTGCTGATATTAGCGTAATATTTTGTTCTGTTTCAACAATCTTGGCAAGCATGAACATCGCCACCGGACGTAGAGACATTCATATTTTCGTTTGGGTATATAAGACTATTGCGCACCATATGTTTAACTTTGGCTGGCTGGTTGATCGAGTGACAGACAGACGACCAAATTTTCACGTTCAAGTACCTCAAAAAAGACTATCGTCTTCAAAATATGGAGGTTATTATCTTTATACGTTTTCACATAAATGTCGCACTTGCACCCTGCGGCAGTATTGATGAAATGCCCATTTTTTTCTTTTTCTAGTGTACCACGCAGCACGTTTACCGAAACACGTTATTTTGCAAATTTATAAGGTAGGAAGAAAAGAAACAATGACAACTTTTCTTAACCATTGTAATATTCGTTATAGCACTGCAAAACGTAACATTACAAAACCGTTCAAAATTTTTACACATCTTTGCCATGGTAAATGTAAGAAAACAAAAAATAAACCAAAATACTTTTGCATTAAAATTTTGCAAGTGTTTTTTACAGAATTCAAAGCATCATGCAAAATCTGCAGCCTGGAAGCAGGACAATGTAAAAAAAAATAATGTTTGCTTAACCTTCATAAAATTTTTTCCTGTGCACGGAGAGTTTTGAGCATAACTAAATTGTGTCATTTAAGCTGGTTTTATTCGTTTAGAATGTGGTTAAAATGCCAGTGGTTCACGGCCCATAGACGTGTGCATTGCAGGTGTCAAGCAATATAGCAGCGCCTATTAAATCTTCGGCGAGCTCCCATCTTTTTTGATGATCTAAATGCCGCTACGTGATGATTTAAACGGTGCTTTGTCTACCAAAGCTTCGTTTAACAGCATATATACCACGAAGAACCGTTTTTACAAGATAACGTAGTGCAAACGTGTAATGTGTCGTGTGTCGCGTGCGACAGCTGCTCCCCAGACACCTATAGGGGCGTACGGATGGGCCAGGCTGCGCGCCGGAGTGATACTAGCGGCGCCGCGTGTGGAGGAGAATCGCCGTGGAGCAGCGTACCCGTACCGTGCTGCCGTGCCGCCGCCGCTGGTTTTGCCAGCTCTTGTCGAACATCTTGGCGATCAGGGACTAAGTACACAGAGATGGCATACTAAATTGACTTTTCGCATGCAGATCTGCTGTCATACATGGTCCGTAGCCTCCGGGACGTGCTCTTGCAAGGCGGGACTTAACGGCCGTCGTAAGCATGCCGCGGCTGTGTGCGCCTACGTTAATGAGGCAACTGACGAGATCTTTTTGCCTTAGGTGCACGAGTTTCTATCACGGCGAAGTAGCAAGAAGCGTACGACAAGCGAAACTCCGGGAGAGCGTATCCCGTGTACGCCGATGAAATATTAGCAAAGCCCACCAGGGGAGGAAATGGCCCTGCATATTCGCGGCCAAACTGGAGCCGTACGCACCTATACACCCCTATATATACGGCACGTGACACCAAAGCTTGTTCCCCAGCAAGCATAGGCGACTTTGTGAGCTTTAAACAGCTGACTGCTGTAGAAAAATGTGCAATAGCCTAAGTGTTCAATGTAACGCTCTCTGTTAAAGCGCTCCCATATTGTCTGCAGGAGTTCTGGCAATACTTTGGGTATGTGGGGAAGGCGAGTACAAGCAACGCCTCTTAGGTATTCTTTAATATTCGTTCGCGAGTAAATATGATAAAACTAAGTAATGTGCAGCCTGAAGTCGCACATGAAGAGTGAGAAAAGTCGTGATTAACAGAACAAACATGTAGAGCGAGGGAAAATAATTTAACGACAATCCAAGTTATACGGAGGGATCTGCCAACGCCACGTAATTGCTGAGAAAATGCATTGGCGGCTATTGCAAGCGGGTTAGGTCTTCTTCATTAGAAGGAATTCTCGGGAAATTCTTATTGTCATGATCTGTATTTCGTTTACTAGAACTGCGTACCAAAAAGGGAGGCACCCGTGCGCCGTGGAAGCATTTGGAATTATAGAGATTGAACCAACCACTCCTTTAGGGAACAAATATAACCATGTATATAACGGCGTAGGGAACAGATATAACGGCGTAGGGAGCAGATATAACCATGTGTGATAACGCAAGCCTTGTGATATTACTGTTTTTAGACAACTTCATCTCCGCATTATTGGAACGCAATACAACTCCAATAGCCTCATCTCCCGCAAAACACTCTTTGGAAGTTCGGATCGTATGTTAAAGCTAGCGTGTACTTGTTACTGTGTTTTTCTGTGTTGTGCCTGACACTACTAAATGTATTTTGTGTTTTTGTCGCTGTCACGAGCCATTGTACACAATTAACGAATACAGCCAGGGACTCAAAATATTGGGAATGATCGCAGACCACTGCCGAATACGTATGAAACCCGTTTCTGAATTTTAGTGCAAGTTCTCCTAATTCGTCTCTATGGACGACTGTGATGCCCATAAGCGTTCTCAAATACGGCTATGCTTGTGCTAAGTGATACGGGAATTTGAAACTTTTCGATGAAGAAATGCATAAGTAGGTAGCGTTCTGAAGTAGATCTGTATGTATCGTAAAAGTTTGGCAATTTGATAACTGAAATATTTCAGTTGTATTAATAAACCCGCAAGCATACACACACTAGCCGAAGTGCTCTGGTAACATTTCTGACATTTTTTTAAGGCAACAAACAGGCGTTACATTGCATGCACCTTTCTTGAATGGAGCCGTGGGTAGTATGCAGTATCATGAGCAGAATCATTTCTCTTTTGCGTAGACAGTACAATGTATCTCCTTACAATTCAATACCATAACTTAATATGACGCATTCCTGCTTAATTATTATGCTTCTAACCGGTATGAAAGAAGGGTGAACCCCAATTGGCTTTCAGGAGAGAAGTGCAGATACCCGCCTCAGTGAGCCCATGCATGCTCGTGAGAAAAAAGGTTCATGGTTACGGTAATGAAGACGCAGTGCAAACCAAAATTTTTAAAGCGAAAACATTGTTAGTGGGACCGATGGTGTCCCGTCAGAAAAGTAATGCATTTTCCCATGTACGGCTTTGTGGACCGTCATGAACAAACAACCAGCGCAAGAAAGAAGAGGACGAGGAAGGCTACAAACACAGCGCTGTGCTGGTTGTTGTTCTTGTAAACTTTATTACAAAGGAAGGCCAAAGGCCAGGTGGGGGGGTGGGGGGAAGTTGGAGGAAGGGATTAGGGAGGGCGGAGCACAGTTCTTATGATGCCGTATTTAACGGTTCTTTTCAGACGTCGTGCAGACCACTGCTAATTGCCCGTACTAGGCCGCTTTTTGTGGCATAAATGACGATTCCTAAGAGTGTGTCTTGTGAGAGGGATGTTGCGTTGATGTCGTGGTGTTTGTAGCTTTCCTCCTCATCGCCTTTCTTGCGCTGGTTGTTTCTTCACCGTGAACCCGTACCAACGCGCCCAACTTGCCATCTTGGCGCAATACATATCGTGAACCGTACAGCTCTGACAAGATTTCAGGACACATGTGCGTGCGTGAAACCAGGCTTTAATTCTAGCGAAATAGTTGCTTCAAAATAGCAAAAAAGGAACGTTTTCTTCATAGGACAATAGACGCACCGATCCCCAAGAAGGTGGGCCCGAGTACACCTCCATCTTTTTTGGTCTTTCCAATCACGGTGAAAGATTGAATGCGGATTTAGGGAAGCTTGGACCCACTTTTATCGAAGGGTTTAGCGCACTCTTCAGTAAGTTTTATGTTTCAATGCTTTCGCGCTTTTCAGAACGCATTGGGGAATGTACTCAAAGTTTTTTCTGGTACCATGCCGGGTTTATATGCATGAAGGAAGTACTAGTTCTACCGGCTATGTTGAGAGAGTATGAGTTTCAACGCACCGATGCTACACAGGTGATGCGTGCAGTAGAGTGCGCTCCATATTAATTTTAACCCCCTGGGGTTCCTTAACGAGCGCAGAAATCTAGAACGCACGGACGTTTTCGCTTTTACATTCCTGCGGAAAAGCGGCCGCCGCGTCTTAGGCACTGAGCAACCGTAATGGGTTGATTTACCCATATTCACATACTTGGGCCTTAACCACTGCGTCTGTTCCACCGATGGCTGCCAGTTTCGGAGTAGAGTTTGAAAACAGCAGCGGACTTATCAAACCACTCTGATGCGATGAAACCACCATAGTGTGATACGCAAAGTTTAGGCACATGTTAAGAGAAATTAACCTTGCGAGGGGGTTCCTGTAATCATCTACTAACTGTAAATCTCGAAACTGAAGCCGCAAATTATAGATGCAAAACTGAGTTTGAGCAAAATTATGAGCTTTGCCGAATGAACAGCAGTCAGTATGCAACGTTCTAACTAAAATATTGCTAATTTATTTTTCAGATTGCTACAAAACCACCCCTTAAAACCACACAAACCCAGAGCATGCAGATGAAGATCACAAGAAAGGCCCCATGCCTTTGTATCGCCCGATATATCTGTAAATGTTTACGAGGAAACCATTATCGCATCTAAGTCAGTTGTCTCCGGCCGTAGCTTTTCGGTTAAAATTGCATAGAAGCACCCATACATCCACCGTAGAGAAACACATAACGCGGGATAATAAACACGGTGCTTTTTCTTACGAGAACAGTAGTGCAAGTTAGCCACTGCTGGCCACAGCAGGTGTAGTGAGGATTTTGTGAGCTGTACGTGCTTTAGCAACTTCCCAGTTACCACCAGGAACGTTCCTTTTTCCTCCGTGTAAAGTAGTTATGACGATAATAAGTGTTTCCAAAAAACGGCGAGTTCTGTAGAATCTTGTATGCGTCAGTAGCGTTTGTACTTATTACGTGACGTGAGGAATCCAAATCTGTACTTGTGATCCCAAAAAAGTGAACAAATATATGTAATTACGCTATAGAGAGCTATAGGTGGAAACTTAAATTTGAACCCCAGGCTTATTTGAGAATAGCGCGTTGTCGAAGAAACGACTGTATATGATCACATAGCCACCTGCATGAACAAAAGGCTAAGTGGCATTCCGTATTTCTCCGTGCGCTTTCTACTGATCTCGCTGAAGTTTTATTTTGGGAAGGCGCGGTGCGGTACATCCAGCTCTAAGAACAATACACCCTTGTTTGCATCGTGAAGAATGCAGCAACGGTCCACGTTCTACCGGTTTCGTATCGTCACCTATTGCTCCACCTCTTAGCGCTTATTCCTCCCCCCATTACTCAATAAACGTTCTGTACAATAGCAAAAGCAACAACAAACGTGCGCTATTCGTATATTGGGTTTTTTCTACATGTATCTATGTGATTGCCTTCACTGCCCTTCTGACTACCGTTCTTAGTTGTTTTAGCACCCATTTGTAATATTTTTGTTTTTGGAAGCCCTATAATTATTTATGTTTCCATGGGCAATCCAGCTAGAGGGTGCGCGCCATATATCTCGCATGCGCCATCGCAAGAAACAGCCCACAAAAAGAAGCTTTGTGACGCCGGTGCTATAAACTGTAACAACATACCTATGTTTGTGACCACATTGCGTTGGCAACATTTGAACAGACATCACCGCTGACATCACATACATCACATACATCACAGACATCACATTGTTTTTTGCCAAATGGCGCTTTCGCAACTCGCCTCGCCCGTCACTACAATGTATTGCAGCGAAAACTCCGTCGTGCATCTTGTGCATGGCGATTTACGTATGAACCAAAAAATGGCGCCAATCCACCCCGTGAATGTGGTTGGAAAGCAAAGTTGTAAACGGCATTCATAACGATTACACATGCGACGTCACTAAAATTTACTCACATCGCTTTACAATTAGTAAAACCAGAGAGAAGTGAAATGCACCTAACCACGTCATTTATTACTTCAAAGAGATATTCTTGGTAAGGTTAAATCAATGCATGAAGCATGAAAAGTGTTTGGTTGAGTTGTGTTGGTGTAGCACAAGAGTGGAAACGTTTTTTATAAAATAAAGTAAGCTCCAACCCGGTGTTAGACGATCTGACTTCTCCGTCTCTGCGCCGCGGACGGAGGCGACGAGATTTGCGGCAGAGAAGGAGGAGCCGGAGAAAGAAATACTTCCAGTCAGATTTCTTAACGGCCCAGAGTGCAGCCCTGGGGAGTGATTTCTTCTTCTGTGGGGCCCATATGCAGTCCGCGCGGCCTGTGTTCTGTCCACCCGCTGAAGCTAGGTAGGTAAAGAGGGCCTGGACCGCTGCCTCTCCCATTGCTGTTGTTGGGTAGTTGACGGAAAGAGAGCAGGATGCTCAGGGCTAAAGTCGCACACGCCGATTACGGGGCTGAGTGTTCCTACTTCTGAGCAAAATTTACATTCAGCGTCGTAGAGATTCCGATGCATTAAGTGAAGACGCGTAGGCTGTGGGAAGGAGCCCGGATTGTATGAGCCGTAGGGTAGTTTGTTGTTCTCTGGAAAGGGCAAGGCAAGGCGAAGGTACGGTTTGTCTCAGAAGGCGATAATGCTGGGTTGTCTCCCTGAACATGACAAGCGGGTGATTGTCCTCGTGCAGCTCAATAGAACGGGAGGTAAAAGCGCAGGCTTGCTGGGTGGGCGTATTTGTTGCCCTCCATTGAAGCGTGAGGAGGTGTCTAGATGATCTGAATGGAACCGTTTGGCAAGTGATTTTTTAGCACGCGCAGTGCAGGTCAGGACACCCAACCCAACTAGTAATTCCAGTAGGCTTGATGGGAATCGGTGACTACCCTCCGAACCCCTGGTTGAGGGAGAGCCAATGTGATGGCTGCATTTTCTGCTGCCGTCATTTCTTGGGTCCTAAGCGAGGTACACGCAAAGAGGTTGGTCCTGGAGGTAGCCATGATGATGGCGCATTGCTGCCCGCGATGTTTCTAGGCGTCTATGTAGATAACTGCATGATCCCCACCGAATGTGGTGTTTAGCGCTTGCGCCCGTGCGTTTCGGTGACCCTCGTCATGTGAGTGGATTCATATTTCTAAGCCAAGGCAACATCTTTAGGTTTAGTCGCCAAGAGTCGGGGAGTACGTCAAGCGTAGGGACAATATGGGCTGCCCAGCCAATCTGGTGAAGCATGCGGTTGCCCACCGCAGTTCTGAGTCGACCTTCTGGTTAGAAAGATGGCCTTCTATCAACTCTTCCACCGTGTTGTGGAGCCCCGTGCTAAGCAGCCTCTGTGTGGACGCACTCATGAGAAGACCAATGGCCTGCTCGACCGCCTTTCTAATCATGATATAAAGCATCTCTATGTCTTCCTTGTCGACAAGAGGACAGGGGGTGACGTAAGTGACTCTCGAGAGGACAAAAGCTTCAATTAATCGAAAGGTACCAGATTCCTTTAGGCCTCGCTTCTTGGTTGCAACTCGCCTGATCATGTGTATGATTTGATTAATGCTGTTTTTAGGCGCTGCAAGGAGACGTCACTCTTGGTGTTAGCCTCGAGATGTAGGCCCAGGATTTTGATGCTGGGGCTTGGAGTGATGGCGTGGCCATCAAAAGTATTTGAATGTATTCCTTGATTTGGCGTGAGGGCGGACGATAAGGAGCTGTGATTTTTTACGTGAACACTGGAGGCCACAGGCTTTAGCACATTGGCGTACTAGAAGTGAGATATCATGCATTGGTGTGAGCTTCCTTTAATTTTTGTAACTCTTAGCACATGCGCAAGGTGCGCACAGGGCCGCTAGACGGGCTTGAGTGGTCACGTGATGATTTCACGTGGCATTCAGTGAAAACGCAGGCGCTAAACCCGCATATGTGTTTTGTGAGTACACCACTTGTCTTCCCCGTCTTCGCGTGGCTCGTAGCTAAATCGGTAAGACAACGAGCTCTCGCTTTGTTAGTCTATTAGTTCCAGGTTCGATTCCCGGCGGTGCCAGTAAATTCTTTTACTTGATTGTGGGGTTTAACGCGCCGACGCAACGCAGGCGATGAGGCGCGCCGTAGTGGAGGGCTCCGGATTAATTTTGACCACCTGGGGATCTTTAACGTGCGCCAAAATCTCGTACACACGAGCGTTTTTGCTTTTCGCCTCCATCAGAAAAGCGGCCGCCGCGGCCGGGAATCGAACCCGCGACCCGCGGGTTCGCACCCGCGGGAATCGGACCCGCGGTAATCGGACTCGCGATTTGTTCGCTGGAGTTTTCTGGTGACACCAACGGTCGCGAAAGAACCCTGGGGGGTAGAGGTAAAAAGCTTTGCTTTAAAACATGGACACAGGATGTAAGTGGCGCATCGCCGCACCTATACCTATGGGGGGGACTGATTATCTACTTTCAAATTACCATCGCCCAAAACGTCGGTTGACAACAATGGTAAATTTAAAAGCATAGAGTTTGCGAGCTACTACCCATTTTCGGCAGATAGAGGCCGTTAACATCCTGCTGTTCTGGGTCAGTGACAACGATTGTCCAAGTACGGGTAGTTGTTAATAATTACAAAGTTCCAACTTCAAATGCACTGATGAACTCGGGGCATCGTTACTCGGTCAAAAGTGACAAAATAGCGGCAATGCAACTCTAGCATATATCCGCAAACACTACTGGCCCACCGTAAATAATGCTGATTCTATAAGCATTTCCTTCCTCAATTGTCCGGAGCGATAATTGAGAATTGACAGACACCTTACGGTTAGTGGGAGAAAGAATACGCGTTTGCCTTTTTTAAGCTGTGACGCAAATGAAACAGCTATTAAATGATTGCATATATTCGATTGACACTTTATTTACACCTTCGGAAAAGCGGTTAAAGATGGTAGACCCATGTGCATTCTGCGAGCAAAATTCGCCACAGACTTTCTTTTGCTATAAACCCGCTTGGAGCAAAATTGAACGCCCTCTTTTATCATTCCATCATTTTGTATAGAGTTACATATTTCCACACTTTAGTCCTTAACCTCCCCAGCATGCACACTGCCAGACAGCAAAATGGCGGGTACAAACTCCTTGATCTCAGTTATTCAGTATCATGCGACAGCAGATATTTTGTCACAATGGCCTTCTTGTTAGGTTTATCTGGGGAATATGTAGCGATATTTTTCTATATAAATTGCGTCCATCCTCTCTCATCAAGAACAATTTGACACCCACATCTCTCAAATGAAATCGCTTCGAAAGTTTACTGATCCTAGTACTAGCCTTCATTATATTAAGATGGGGTCCTTAGGTCGGGTAAACGTGAGTCCCAGGACCTTTCAATAGACACCTTTTTGGTGAGATTGCTGCCATTTGAACATCTCGAATGGTCCGCCCCGTTTAACCTTACTTTATGCAGTAACAATTGATCAGCGGTATGTATTTTTATTCCCTACACCTGCCTCAGCTCCCAGAACCTTTAATTTTTTCACCACACAAGATCAAAGGACATCGCTTAGAAAATCGCTTCGACCCCTAGAGGTGGTAATTATGTTAGTTAAAACTCATCCAAGGAATTACGATTTTACACCTTATTTTCACGTATGTAGCCCTTTAAAGTCCGTAATATGCGCACATGAAACAAAAACACGAGCATAGCTAAGCTCATAGCTGTCAACGCCCTATCCAAATCCAAGCGTTGGCGTCATGCATATGGCAAATTCCAGAAGTGCATCTCTACAAATTCGCGCCACGGACTTTTGCATTTGCTCTAACCTAGTGTATAACGCTTGTGCTGTTGTGCGTCTCCAAAGTACGTTTCAACTGCAGTCACATAACTTTTTTTATTATTTTTTTATTTATTTAATACTGTAAGCCTTTCTCAGGCTCATACAGGGTGGGCGTGCAAATATACACACTCGAGTAGAAACCAAGCAATATCGCACATAACGAAAGAAACAGAATCACAAGATGCTGGTGAAACTAAAACTGAACGATGGAAGCTCTTGCACAAAATCATGGCCAGGTCACAAAACATCATCATGGCATCAGCAGGTGTTACAGTGATCAGTGTGTTCGGAAGCGCTCACAGACAAAAAAGGGCAACTTTTACTCTTCATAAAACAATCTTTCTACATTTTGAACAAATGAATATGCAGAGGAAATGTTAACGCATTCACGTGGCAGTTTGTGCAGCTCTTCCACTGCTGACGGGAAGAATGAATATTTAAAAGTGTCACAGCGTGACATGAATGGTCTGATGCACTTATTATGATTGGTACGGAGGGAGTGATGGTTAGGCGGGTTTATATATTTGTCCTTATCAATGTTTAAACCATTGTGATATAAAAGAAAAAGAAACTTTAAGGAACAGACACGGCGACGGGCTGATGGGTCGGTAAGCATTCCCGCCTGCGGAGCTCAGTGACACTCTCATGCCTCGCATACTTTGAATAGATAAAGCGAAGGGCCTTGTTGGATGTTTTCTAATTTGTTGAAAAGGTACTTTTGATGGGGGTTCCAAACAATGCTGGCGTACTCGAGGTTCGGCCTTATTAGAGATTTATATGCTGTTAGTTTTACATTAGAAGGCGCCAATGCAAGTTTTCAACGCAGGAACCCTAGCTGGCGATATGCTTTTGTGTATGTGCCGTTTACATGTGCATCCCACTTCAGTTTACTTGTAAATGTTATACCCAGGTATTTACCAGTGTCGTTTCTTGAAATGTTTGTGCCAACCCAGGTGTAATTATATTGCTGGATTGTTTTTCTGCGAGTTATGCTAAGGCAAGCTGTTTTCGACACGTTAATTTCCATTCCCCCCTGAAGGCACCAACATGCAATATTAGCAAGTGTGGTGTTAAGTCTAATCTGGTCATCAGTGTTGCGGATAGTGGTGGTGTAGATCACGCAGTCATCAGCGAATAGTCTCATTTTAACGTTAGGCTCAAGGCACATATAGATATCATTGACATATATTAGTAACAATATGGGTTCTAAAACGGAACCTTGCGGCACTCCGGAAGAAACTTCCAAAGAATCATGTGGTTATGACTGGGAGAATAGCTACGCCAGAGCTTTGAAGCTCGCAAATGGCTTCGTCATTCGAATGCTCGCACCTCCATGTCAGTTGCTCCAACCAACCCTTGTGAAAATAGCAGAATAGTGTCGTGGGAAGATTTTTGACGGCTAGCAATTCCCGTAGCAGAGAAACGCCCGTAAATTCAAGATGGCGAGATAAAAATAGCAGACCCTGCAACGAACGCGGAAACAATTTTATTCAATTTTGGTATCGCGTTCAAGCTTGACAACAAGAGTACGTCACAGGCGCCGGATAAAGTTGAGCGGCCAGCTGCACCGTCTGGTGCAGCAGGCCGCTCGATAACCGCTCGATAACCGCTCGATAACGAACGTTCAAAATAACGCTCTGCCCCAGTGGTCGTGCACAAAAGCAAGCAATAGGCCTCCTCACTACAAGCAAGGCCTCTCACCATATGCTCTCTAAAGATAGAATCTGCGCATCTAAGACAGCTCCGTTCACGGAACATGCCGCACACAGTGGACGTCGTTTGGTGACCTTTCCGCGCTACGCCTCACTCAACGACTGTGCGGAGGGTATGTCAGATGGATCAGGTACGATCCACAACTAGTGACCAGCACATGCTGTTTCTGTTTTCCTTCCCCCGTCCATAGATTGTTTCGATTAAGGTTAACCCTTTGTCGTTTTCCATGGCGGCGGCTGCTAATCGCCGTTGTTCGGCCCTTAGTGTTTTGTCTCTGCCTGCCATGTGTTTTTCTTGGGGTTTTGGCTATTACGAACATGGTTAGCTTCAAGAAGTTTTCTCTATAAGTGAATTATTTCCCCAGTTGGTCAAATGTCGCATTTTCGCGATTATAAGCACGACTCAATCCTAGGCACCCTCCACGACTTTGGGAAAAAAGATTAAAAAAAATTGCATGCGAGTCTAAGCACCGCTTTTATAAGCAGCCATTCCAAGGAGGCCTTAGGATACGTGGAAGAGGGCAAGATTTGAGGTTGTGGCAAGGAATTTAGGAAGTTTTCAATTACAACCCCCTTTAGCGGAACACAAGGCGATCCTGCTCGGCGATAATGAGACCAGCGGCCCAGCCGTTAGCACAATGGCCTCGAATATTATTAGAGGTGACTTAGTATCCGACATAAGCGGTGCGTGTACGGTCTCTGTGTACCTTTTTTCATAATGTTTGCTAAATAGGTCCTTCTTTCTTGCGTTCGCCTCGTGGAAAGGCTGCCTAGAAAAAAAGTGAAGGTGAAGGGGGGCAATTTAGGTTTCTCCATTTTAAGTACCCCCATCAATTTTGACATTGTGCTCGTGGCAATAAAGGGAGTGCTTAGAATCTAGTAAATATGACAGTAATCACCTATGTCATGGCCACACAAATATGGCAGCGAATCTGCTGGCACCCCTATAAGTATCGTCAAAAGAGGAAAGCCATCTGCACCCCCTGCCACGTAACTGCCCCTCCTTATGTACCCCCTTACCTCTCACGCTGTTCCCCTCCTGTTTCGGTCTAGCCATTGGACGTTGGCGGTATTCAATATTTCTGCATTCGCTCTGCCGCGCCATCTGTTGCGACCGTGTGGAACTAGCGCTCGAGCTACGAGTGCGAGACTCGCTCGCCAGCCTTGCATTTCCTCACCAAGACCCTGTTTTACCTCTCCAACATTACCAAGACATGAAGTTGCTGTGAAATGAAAACTGCGCACATCACATATGTAGTTACGGTATTCCTTCAGTGAGTCTGCCATTATATCTTGGCTGAAAAATGTTGATAAATAGAGAGCTTGTTGCTAGATTTTTTTGTACAAAAACATTTCGTTGATATGGCTCCATTTGGCAAAGCGGCAGAATTGGAGAGGCCAACAAGCCCAAATTCTCGGATTAAACTAGCCGAAATGCAACGATTGTCTTTAAACGTTTACACAATGTTAGCACGGTAGTAAGCGGCCAAGTGGAGCTTTCTAAGTGCTGTTCTTGACGCATTATATTATTGCAACTATAAAGCGACAGTATTGAAGTGGTATATATTTATTTAATAATTTTGCCCTGTTGCCTACAAGAAAACCATCGAAGGGAATAGGCTGTTTTTATTATTATATGTTAAATATATTTCATGTAATTGAACTGAAAGCAAAACACGAAAACGGGAGCGTTACAGCAACACGAGGAAAAATGATAATAATTGAGCAGTCGCCCAACTTATTGTTGTGCGGAGCGGGCTTTTACGCTAGTCCCTCCTATTTTAGCCAGCTGACGTAGATTTTCAGAGCTTTTGACATGACAATGGCGCATGGCCCATAGGCGTTTCCACTGCAGGCTTTTGCAGTATGGGTACGAAAAAGTCTCTAACTGGCGAATTTTCGCAGTTCTTGATGATCCATTGCCGCTACTCTTTATGCACGAAAGCTGCCCAAAGCTGCATATATATCAGAAAGAACTGCTTTACAAGAACACCTAGCACCAACTTCAATGATCGGTCTCCATTATACCACCTTCCCTGCTTTTACTCCATGTGATCCTGCAACATCAATTGTCTTCAGTGACTTAAAGCAACCCCAGGAGAAGAAAATGCAATGCATTACAACGGCCAATTAAACGCTCGTTGTATTCAAGCCACCATCTTCAAGCGGCCTAAACAAAGCTCATATCCCGACGCCGCAGCCACCGGCACGTGATTATCGGTGTCTTCTCAAATGGGCCTGCCTCTTTACTCCAGTGCAGGGTAATACGCGCCTGCTTTGCAGTAGCTCAGAAGCACCCCGACACGGTTATCAGCAGCACTGGGTTTATTTCGCTAAGGGGGGGGGGGGGGCGAATACAAGCAACGCATGAAAGGTTGTGTGGAATCTTAGCGTCACAGTATATTCAAAGAGAGAAATTCAGCTTCTGTGCACTGCACATGCAGAACAAAGAAGCTCTGGCTTGAAAACGAATCCTGCCGAAAAATTGAAGAATAATTGGCAAGAATGGCAGCTTTGCAAAAGTCCGTGAAAAAGGACACGGTATTGCAGAGCAAAGGTCTTAGAGGCAAATCTAAGCGTGTTGGACAATTAATAAGAACGAAATCTCTGTAAGTTGTCTATCGCCGCCATCTCTATTTTGTTAGGCTAGATGTGTCTGGCTAAAACGTGATGCACTAGTGCAGCGCTGACGCATTTGTAACTGCAGAATTCTTACCCACCGGTCGGGTGCATTTAGAATGTACGACTTGAACAGACCAAAAAACCACTCCAGAGCAATTCTCGGGCCCACTGAACTGCTGACGCGGGGTAGGAAAGATGCCCGTGTGGCATGAAGCAAAGTCTCATAGCTGGGTTTTTATTGATACACCGCTCCATACCAACATAATTAGAACGCAGGGTATCTGAACTCACACTCATCTCCCGCTCAATGCCGCCTGGAATGTCACTTCTTATGAAATTGTCCGTGTTGTATTTTTACTGTGTCGTCGCTTGTTTACTCCTATAGTTCTATTGGACTTTTAGGATCTTGTTCATACAGCATACCATTGGTAGACAATGAGCGTACAGACCCTGATACTGTATACTTTTGGAATGACAACAGACCATTGGAAAGAACTCGTAAAATGTGTTTCTATTTTTCGTGCGTAATGTTTGAGCTCGCTTCTATGGGCTTCTAACATCAGCACTCTCCAATATGGCGAACTTCTGCTCAGTGAAAGCGAAAATAGAAATGAGTAGATCGAATAAAGAATGAGCGGAATGGTACCTGTGCACGTCGGAAAAGATAGCAATAATTGAGCAGACAAATTTTAATTTATCACACACGTCCCTAAGTTCTCATATCAGAGTAGAGATATTTTACTCGGAACAGTACTACCTTCGAGTAACAGTAACAGGCAATACTTTGCGGATACCGTTTTTAAAAGGCGAAGGTAGGTGGTATGCCGTGTAGTGAGTAGATTTTTGAACCGTTTAGATAGGCAGTACATTGCATCTCCTTATTATTGCTCATTGCAACTCCTCATGAGGCGCTCCTGCTTCCGAGGATGGCAAAACGTTTTCTTGTTACTAGTAAGCATAGCTATTATTAGTAAGCGTGGCTATTATTATTAGCAAGTAGCATGGCTGTTACTTAAATGCATGGCTATTAGTAAGCCATGCTATTACTAATAGCATGGGTATTAGTAAGCATGGCTATTATTCTTACATAAAATACAAGTTGGACCTCCGATATTATTTTTCATTATGGGCTACCCAATATTCTCTTATAGAAGGTGGATAGTTGTGATGTAAAGGGTTGAAACCCGTGGCACCCTTCTCGAGCCATTCCGATGCGCTGACAAAACGTATGCCGTTGCATAAGGTTTAAGGTAAATGAATCGATCCATTATTTTATCTCCATGCAGGTGACTACATACTGTACACCTCCAAAGATGAACCTGAAATTTTACGATGCAAACATTGGCTTGAGAAATATTAAGGTATTTCCAAATTATTTAAGCTAAAAGGCAACATTCCAAAATACTGCTGATTTTAAGATTCTTCCGATGCCTCAAATTACAACTATAGAAAATCTACGCAGGCAATTTAGTATGCTTCCATGGGCTCATGGGTTTTGTAATTCAGATGCATCTGCAAAGTTTTACTCGGAAATCCCTTTCACATCTAAGTCTGTTGAATAGGACTGTAGCTTTCTATTAAAAATGTATAGAACCATCCTTACATACAGCCTAGAGAAACAGAAAACGCGGGCAATGGAGATCGCGTTCTCCTCCGCTAGTGACGCGGCGGTGGAAGTGAGCAACTGTGCGCTACAGCTGTCGTAGTGAGGGTATTGTAGGCTGTACGTATTTAGCTACTTCTAAAAGACCATCGTGGGCTAGTCTTTCTTCTTCTATACTAGTCATGTTGATAATGAGGCATTCCAAGAAGTGGCGCGTTCTGTAGGAGTTTTTAGACAAAACTAAAGTTGCTGTGCATTAGTCAAAGGAAGGAATCCTTAACTGGACTTCAAAGAATAGAACAGTCAAGTGGTATTTGTTATCAGCCACTGTGGAGCTATAGCAGCTGCGCAAAAGTTTGAACCCTAAGCTCAAACCAGCATCACGAGCTTTCAAAAAACCAACCGTATATGATTAAATTTCGCCCCACTTCTCCGAAAGGCTAATTAGTCATCTGTCTTACTTAGTCGAGTTTCGAATAGAGTTTGTGCTGCTAGGTCAGCGTGCTGCGCTGGAGAAGTCTTGAAGAACGGGAAGACCTGCTTCTCAGCGCGAAGGCTGCAGCCAAAGACTGCCGCCACCGATAGGTGCGCTTCTTGACAGTACGTACACTCTCTATACATTCTCAATAAACATCAAGAACAACCACCGAAAACGCGAGTTCTTAATGTATTTTATTTAATTCTACCTGCATCTACGCCATTAGGCATCCAAAAGAGCCGTGTGTGTTACACGCGCCGTACAACTGTGGACCTCGACTGACCTGGCCGCGCAACTACGTCCGACACAACTGGGCCAGTGGAATCACAGATACCTCAGAGACGAAGCCGGGCTATTGGCAAACACGCACTCTGTTTTCATAAACTCTGTTTTAAGTCTGCGCTAATTGCAATTTCCTGATATTCGTTTACGTGTCATTTGCATCTGCCAGCTGTGAGCGTTTCTCGGGGTTTTGTGAACTTCAATCAATGCTTCGTTTATTCACGCGTTACATAGTAAATACGTAATTGGCAGCGCATCTTCTCGCACCGCTGCTATCGTCCTAGAAAGACGACACTCTTCTGCCACTTCTGCCACATAACGGCCTCTCCGGTCTCACCCGACCACCTGTCACACTGTTCCTCTCATGTCCCTGTCTTCCCTTGGAGGTTAACGGAGCTTAATTTCGCGGTGTTCTCCCTGCTGACTTGTCTGGTGGCCCTGTTGAGACGTCATGCTCGAGCAAAAAAAGGGAGGCTGGTGCGCAGCCATTGCCTGCCGTGAACAAATGATTTTTCAATAAAGTATTTTTAAATTGTCCTAGCAACAATTCAGCGCACATCTTCTTTTAAGTAATACACGGTGCCTACGCTGCGTATGTGTTTAAATTAGTCTTGAAATGAGCAATACATTATCTTCTGGCTCGACACTGTTGAAAAATATGGCGCTTACTATACTTCAAAGATAACCGTCTCACTTTGGCAATGATGCTATTTTGAGGAGACAGATACCAACAGTACTGTGTTCTAGTAAATAGAGCAACACTCTCATCCATAGCCTCGCTTTACCTATTTCAATAAGATCACGACATGACAGGACAGCAACGTTGGAGAGCTTCGGGCCCTGCGCTTTTAGTTATAGCAGTGCGGAGAGAAACAATATTAAAGCAGTTCGAAAATTGTAAAAATTTGTGTCATGTAGCGTACAGAAAAACAAGAAATGGTGCTTAATTTGGCTTTACTTTAACACGTTACAGAGGTTTTTTTTATTTTTTAACTACAATGGCTAAACGGAAAAGCTGTGCGAAAGGGGAACGCAACATACAAAGATATTAGTTACGGATGGAGCAAACGTTGTGAGGTAAATGGCAAGTTTGAACGTCTTTGGAATTCTCATTTGAGCCGAATTACGTTCCATTTGAATGCGATTGAAATGCTTTTGGTGCATGGCCAATCGACGTGTGCATTAGCGGCTTCATGCAATATGGCGGTGCCTTCCACCTTTCACCTTTCTTGATGATCCCAATGCCGGTACTCTTTACCAGCCAGGCCTTCATTTAGCTGCATGTATACCGCCGAGAACCTGTTACAACAACACGTAGAGCGAACTTCCATGTTTCTTCGCCTTTAAACCTCAATGACTCCCAGCAACACTATTCCACTGCGTCAGGGTATCGTATAAAACAGTTTAATGCCCTGCAGAGGTCTATTCGGGCCGGGCGCATTCGAAGTGGCATGTTCACTCGGAGTTCGGAAAGCGCATATCCCGGCGGATGCGAAGAACTGAATAATGGGTCGATGCCATCTAGTTGGTATGCCATAAGTGAAAAAGGTTTCAACCCTTAAGCACAACTTTAGGAAGAAAAAGGGTTTTGATAGGACAGAAGCGCCTCTTTGCTGTCAAAGCACTTTTTTTCCTGAAGTTGTGCTTGGCGCTGAAACCTCATTCAATGCGAAGCGCGTGTCAATGTCTTCTCGAATAGGTTTTGCTTGTTACTCCAGTGCACGATACTGCGACTCTGTGCTGCAACCGTGAAACAGCGCTCCGATACTATCTGCCGAAGACGTGGTCTTATTTCGGGAATGGGCTTTTGTTACCTTCCCTAATCTTCGCACAGAGTCAATTTGATCACATAAACTCGCCTGCCGCGCGTCGTCGCTCATGCAGATGAACAAATTCCTGAGCAACAGTACAAACATTACGGTTTACGGAAGATAAATTGACGAGAACCCCAGTTTTACAGATGCAGCCGCTGATGTCGCGGAATTGCAGAGAAAAGGCATTGGCGGCAATTTACAAGCGCGTTAGCCATACTTAGAAGAGAAAGTAAGTCTCGGTAAGTTCGTTTTTGTCACGATCTCTTTTTCGTTGGATAGATCTCTCTGGCAAAAACGGAGGCGCTCGCGCTAAGCGGAAGCGCTTGCAACTCCAAAGGTTGAACCTACCGGTACTCTGAGTCTGAAATGTAGAATTCGCCTTAATAGAAGAATCACTATAAAGCAAGCCCTGAGCCATCTCAAATGTTATTGTGGAGTTGCAAAGATAACCGTCATCGATCATGTTTTACACAGGCACTACAATGTATCTCCTCTTAACTACTCAACACAACTCATCATGAGGAATTCCTGCTTTTGAACTTTTCTTCCATCAGGGGTGAGAGAAACATGGAGGGATCCACACCTGGCTTTCAACCGCAAGATTCGGTTACCCCTCATCCTTCAGCACAGGCGTGTTCGCAAGAAAGGTCTATGATGATAACGGTTACGATGCCAGGGTCACAAAACGTTTCTTTGGCAAGCCGAATTCTCTTTCTATATGAAATACTAGTTCTACTTGCGTAATCTGTTTGCATTATTCATTCCCAGACATTCCATTGTTGATGTGCTATTGTTGAGGCACAGAGGGATGAAAGTCGAAGCCCCCTTCTTGAACCGTCCAGATTCGGAGATATAACGTATATTCGTGCATAAGGGGCCGCTCGGCCGATCCTCACGGTGCCGGGATTGGATCGTATGTTTCGGGGCTCGTCGCTACTTTGGGCCGATCGTACACCTCTGCGAGAATCTTGCGAATCGCTTGGGAAATTTGCAGGTGGTTGCCGCTGGTTCCGGGCATGCGCCCGCCACGAGCCTTGAGACGCCGCAGCGCATGCTGTCGTTCCACCCGAGCCTCGCCGTGCCACGGTTCACGGGCTATGATGACTTCAAATCCGTGCCGGACTTCCTTTGCGACCTCAATGTTTACAAGACGGCGTCGGGTGCTTGGACGAGTTCGCCTTGACCCGTGTCCTGCCGGTTGCCCTGGAGGCCTCGGCTGGTCGTTGGTTGCACCTCCAGACCCCGTTCGCGTCCTGATCCCACTTCGAGGCATGCTTCCGGGCGGATTTCTTGCCACCCGACTACGAGTACCGCATCCTCTGTGAGTTGGAGGCACGCACACAACACCTGCGTGAAGCTTGCTCGAATACACTCGAGGTATTCAGGAGCTTTTTAAAAGACCTAACCCGGGCGTATCTGCTGCGGTAATGGTAAAGCGCGCCTTGCGGCGTTGCCACCCGCGATTCCGACCTTTCCGGCGCGGTCATGATTATTCCAGTTTGGAGGAGATGGCGCGATTACCTCGGGAAATCGAAGACCCTCTGATATCGGAGCCTCCCCCAGCAGGCGAGGCACTTGAGGTAGGTTAGATCTGTATGGCACAAGAGTATCGCACTGATGAGGCGCGGAAGCCTTTGAAACTCCGGAGATACAACGCAGCACTCTTCTGCGTATACAATAAACAATTCGCCCTCATAGATGAACTGCTATTAAGCAATTCCCGCGCCTTCTCAACTGCTCGCCAGGGGTAGCAAAGATTTTATTATTTTAAAAATACGTTCGCCCAACATTGATAAAACGCAATATTCCTGAAATAGCCTCATATCCCGCAAAACGCCGCCTGAACTTAGGTACTTTAGGTCTGACGTAACGGCGGTCGTTGAATTTTTAGTGTGAATGTCTGCGTCTGGTACTGCTAAACTTATTTTGGGTTTTGTGAGTCATAATTCATTGTAGACAAGCAACGAAAATTACCAGCCAGTTGAAATATTTCGGATGACCAGAGACTATAACGAAGACATGTGAAACGCGTTTCTGACTTTTAGTGCAAAAAGTGAAAGTTCGTTTCTGGGCGAAGATGATACCCATGAGGATTGTTTACACGGTGATCTTGTGCAAAGTAAACCAGAAATTAAAGTGAGTCCAGCAGAAAAATGTATAAGTATGTACAGTCGTGTAAAGGGATGTGTATACGCTGTAAAACGTTTCGCAATATGCGATCATACAAATTATGCTATCAGTGGCACCCGTAAAACCGTAATCGTCCCCACACTAACCCAGATGCTCAGATCCCATTACTAACATCCTATTAGGGCCAATATACACGCTCTGCATTGTTTGTACCAGTTTTAAAACGCGTGGAGGGTGGTATGTATAGTGATGAGCGAAATCATCAGTCTTTTACTAATGCAGGCCAATGTATCTCCTCATAATTCCTACCGTAACTTATCATGAGTCATGCCTACTTCCTTCTTTTGCTTCTATCAGTAGTTTTTGGAATATGACGTGGACCCACACCTGGCTTTCAGGAGGAAAATGAAGATGCTTATTATCACTCAGTCCATGCAAGGGCGCGAGAAAAAATATGGTGTCGAGAATGCCGATGCGTTAAATGGCAAAGTTTTTAAAGCGGAAATTTTCCTAATGGGACCGATGCGTCCAGTCTGAAAGCTGATGCACTTTCCCATGAACCAGTTTTTGTACCGAAGAACTCTAATAACATCTCTGCATACACGGCGCCTTTGTTAAACCGGGCTTCCATTATATAAAAACAGTTGCTTGAAAATCGCAATAAAGAACTGTTCCAAATGCGACAATACACGCATCAGTTAGGAAGAAGGAGTACAATTGTTTACCTTTACATCACAAAGCACGTATAAGTATACAAATGTATACCGATAGGTGCTTTAAAATGTAAACGTAAATAGATTCTAAATAGACTCTTCGTAGACGTGTTTCCTTCGCAAGGGAAAAATTGTCGCATAGGCTCGTTCTTCGTTTCCATTTTTGGCCTTTTTACTCAATACGATCGATTGAACGCGCGTTCAGTGAAGGTTGTACACACTTCCAGTAAAGGTTTTAGCGTACTTTTGATGCAATGTTTATTTTACAATGCTTTCAAGATTGTCAAATTTATATTCCTGTATAAAATTCTAGTTGAGCCACCGATGCAGAGGAATAATGTGTTTTATTGCGCAAACGGCATTTAGGCAATGAGGTGCGAGGTGCGCTATAGTGAAGGGCTACGGGTTAATTCTGACGACCTGGCAATCTTTAACGTGCGCTGAAATCTCGAACGCAGGGGCCTTTTCGCTGTTGACGTCTATAAGAAAAGCGGCTGCCGTGGGTAGGAACCGAACCCACTTACATGGCCTTGGCAGCACAACGCCTTGCTCCCTCAGCCACCGGGGGGCGGAGGGGGGGTTTAACCGAGCGATGTTCACATAGTTGGGCAGTAACAAAGCAATCCCTTGCACAGGTGGCTGCCATTTGGCCGTAAATGTCTGGATACAGGCCACCTATCGATCCATTCTGATGGATTGAAAACCCATGCTTCGATTTATAAGGAATAATTACACCTGAAGAGAGATTAACTTTGCAACTGTCAGTATGTAGGCATCTAGGGACGGCAAATCTCAAAAATGAACCCTCAGTTTTTTATCGCAGTCACTATGCAACGTTCAAACAGAAAAGAGTGCAAATTTTATGTTCAAATTTTTACCTTATCCCCAAATACAACCACACGAAATCTCTGCTGGCAAATCAGGATGCTAACACCGCCTGATGCGTGTGTGATTTTCCGTATGCAGCTGCAAGGTTTACCCGGAAATCAGTTTCACCTACAAGTCGTGTGTCTGCGGATGTGGCTGTCCAGTTGAAACTGCGAGGAAGCATCCTGAACTCCCCCACATCAAAAGACGTAACGTGGGATATAGTAAAGACGGTGCTCCACCCAGCTAGCGCAGCCGCAAAAGTGAGGAACTGTACAACTTGCGGAGTCAGGCCTTTGTGATTGTGGTAAGGTGAACGGAAAGCGTGTGTGGCCAACTCCTAGGACGGTCAGATGGCTGGATCAGACTGTGGGAAGAGGAGGAAAACGAGGAAAAAAGAGGGACGGGCTAACCGAAGCTGCACGATCAGTGGTTCGAGCCTGCGTCTTGGACCTCCAGGCCGGCGAGAAGACACGGCGTACCTCTCGTCCTTGTTCTGGAGGAGTGCTCAAACAGCCCTGGTGCCCACTTGCCTCACGGCGTAGGCCCGAGGAACTCAACTTCTCAGCAGTCTCGGCCAGTCACTGACGCTGACATCCGAGCCGGGACTTGGGGTTTGGTGAGACGCCGCGAGGACATTCTCCAGAGACTTGTGTTTTGCGTAACTGGCCCGTCTGTGTGTGTTGGGTCCTGGGAACTATTCGCCAGTCTTTCATTTCGTGGTCTTGTCTTTGTGTTGGAAATACAAGTGCTGGCAACGTGCAACGGAGCGAGTCGTAGGTCTGGTGCGAGATACTAGTTGGACTCCTGATCATTACAAAAGTGGCGAGCCTGCCAGGATCCAGCTAGCATACTGACCGATACGACTTCCGTACCGTACAGAAAGAACACCATGGACCTCGAGAAGCTTACAGCGCTAGGCGTCCAGTACGGCCTATCTGGGCATGAGCTCCGCGAGTGGGTTGAGAAGGAACGCGACAACCAGCGCGCTGAACGAGTCGCTCAGCGGGAATCATACCGCGAGGAGGACGAACGGCAGAAGGCCGCGGACGAACGACAGAAGGCCGCGGACGAACGGCAGAAGGCCGCGGACGAACGGCAGAAGGCCGCGGACGAACGGCAGAAGGCCGCGGACGAACGGCAGAAGGCCGCGGACGAAAGGCGCAAAGAGCTTCTGTTGCTGGAGCTCCGACTTCGGGAAACGCCGGCAACTGCAGGGACCCACGAGAAACGGCGTTGGACCGGTCGGCACGACACCCCCTGGGGCCGTGGTCAATCCTCAGAAGCTTCTCCCCATCTTTGACGAGCGCCGCGATGACCTACATGCATATCTACAGCGCTTTGAGCGGGTAGCTACTGCACAAGAATGGCCACCAGAGAAATGGGCCACGGCCATCAGCATGTGCCTCTCTGGGGAAGCTTTGACCGTCATAGGCCGTCTTACAGCAGAAGAATCGCTGCATTACCCCGCAGTCAAAAAGGCTCTATTGCAGCGCTTCCGCTTCACTGCCCAAGGCTACCAGGAGAAGCTTCAGGGGAGCGCAAGCCATGGACGGCGAGACTGGACGACAGCTAACTGCCCGGCTCTCAGGATATTTTGACCATTGGATCGAGATGTCAGGTGTGCCGAAAACATTCGAAGGACTCAGGGACCTTATCGTCTCCGAGCAGTTTCTTCGATGTTGCCACGCCAAGCTCATTGTGTTCCTGAAGGAGCGAGACTGCAAGACGCTGAGTTCTCTCGCGGACCATACCGACCGCTTCCTGGAGGCCCAAAATATCACTAACCTTGGGAATGACAGTGAAGAAACACCCAGAGATGGAAGTGATGCCCGAAACAAGTTGCTAAAATGCTACTTATGCAACCGCATCGCCCACACTGCCCCTGACTGTCACGTGCCTCTTAGGAACCCACCAAAATGCAAGGATTGCGGCAAGTCAGGGGACAGCGCTGAAGAGTGTAACAACAAACCAACCCACCCGGAACATTTTGTATCGTGCGCTTTCACACGGTTTTCTCAGGGTCATCTAAACCGGGTCTCGAATGCTTCCTCTAGGAAGGCAGACGAAACCTCAGGCTTCCATAGCCGATGAGACTACAAGGCACCTCGATTTCTAGCGGACGGCCTACCCGTTGTTGAAGGGCGTGTACTCGGGGAACCTGTACGCGTTCTAAGGGACACGGACAGCAACACCGTTATTGTTCGGCGCAGCCTCATTCCTGACAAGAGGTTTTCCGGAAAAACAAAGGAAGTCTTCTTTCTGGACGGGTCGGCGATGCAGTTACCAGAGGCGAAGATTCACGTTGACACGCCCTACTTCACAGGGGAAGTCGACGCCATTTCCATGGCAAAGCCCACGTACGATCTCGTCCTTGGTAACGTGCCTGGTGTGCGAGCAGCACTGAGCCCAGATCCGTGCTGGGAGAGCACAGGCAGCCGGGACGAAAAACAGATTGGGCCTTCGAAACCGCAAAGGCCACCATCCGTTCCAGTGCTGATGTCTGCAATTGTCAAGGCGCAGAACAACAGCCGTTTTTCCAAGAAGCTAGGAGTTATGAGCTCTCTTTCGAAGGACGAGATAGCTCAACAACAAAGCAGCGATCCTTCATTGAAATGGTGCCAGCGGAAAGTCGGCAAGCGAGTTTATTACCGCAAAGGCCACTACAGCAACTTCCTACAGGAAGACAGTATTCTGTACCGGCAGTACCACCGAGTGATGGGTGAAACGTACAGCCAGATTCTTGTGCCTAAGCCGCTCCCAGAATCAGTCATTCGAAGCTCACACTAAGGTACCCCGGACGGTCATCTCGGGGTGCGGCAAACGCTTAACCGAGTGCTAAGAGAGTTTTACTGGCCTGGCGTCAACGTTGACGTGCGGCTGTTCGTCGCATCTTGTACCACCTGTCAGCGAACATACTCACCAGAAGAATCACCGCATGGAGGTGGCGCAGGTGTCATGGAAACCGGCTGGACCCATAATCAACGAACCCTTTAAGAGATTTTTTGGTGGAACTGAGAATAGTTTTTATAACAACTTTCTTAAAAGGGGGGTAATTGTGGTAAGGTGAACAGAAAGCGTGTGTGGCCAACCCCTAGGACGGTCAGATGGCTGGATCAGGCTGTGGGAAGAGGAGGAAGACGAGGAAAAAAGAGGGACGGGCTAACCGAAGCTGCCCGATCAGTGGTTCGGGCCTGCGTCTTGGACCTCCAGGCCGGCGAGAAGACACGGCGTACCTCTCGTCCTTGTTCCGGAGGAGCGCTCAAACAGCCCTTGTGCCCGCTTGCCTCGCGGCGTAGGCCCGAGGAACTCAACTTCTCAGCAGTCTTGGCCAGTCACCGACGCTGACATCCGAGCTGGGACTGGGGTTTGGTGAGACGCCGCGGGGACATTCTCCAGAGACTTGTGTTTTGCGTAACTGCCCGTCTGTGTGTGTTGGGTCCTGGGAACTATTCGCCAGTCTTTCATTTCGTGGTCTTGTCTGTGTGTTGGAAATACAAGTGCTGGCAACGTGCAACGGAGCGAGTCGTAGGTCTGGAGCGAGATACTAGTTGGACTCCTGATTTTACAGTGATCTGTAGTTTCTTCAGCTACTTCTCAACGACAACCCAGGACATTCCTTTCTCCTCCTTGGAATGTAATCATGATGATAATAAGGAATTCCTGGAAATAAAGGATTGTGCACAAATTTGTACGCTTCAGTAACTTTGCTCTGCATTACCGGAAGCAAAGATATTAAACTGAACTTCAAAGAATTGAAAAGAGAGCTAGCATGCGTTGTGAGGCAATGTAGAGCTACAGCCGTTACCTGGAAATTGAACCCCAGGGTCATTTGAGAGCACCTGTTTCCAAGAAACAACCATATACGATCATATATAGGCTTGTTTGTCCAAAACGCAAAGTGGCCGCCAGTATTTCTTAGTTCACTGTCGACAAAGAGTACAGAATTTTTATTTTTGGGAACGCGTGAAGCGCTCTATTCTGCTCGAATTGAAGGAAGCCTTATTCTCATAGCGAAGACGGCAGTTCTGCCGGAATAGAATGGCCACCGATTATTCCTGCTCTTGGCCATCGTTCATCCCACCCTTTCCTTATAAACATCGTAATCAACAAAAAAAACGTGAGCTCATGATATATTGAGTTGTTATCTACATGTATGTGTGCATACATTGATGACCTTATGACTATCGTTGATATTTCTTTCCGGGCACGTTTTAATTTGATTTTGGTAGCCCTATGCATATTCATGTTGCCTTGCCCACCTCAGTCATTGGGGGCGCGTTTTAGAAAGGAAACAAAGAGGCTTTGTGACCGCCGTTGCTTGAATTGACACAGCAAACCTATGGTTGTAACCGTAATACCCTTTGGAAACATTTAACTACTCATCACAACCGTACTGCCCCATTGTTTTCCTACAAAGCTGCCGCTTTCACGACTTGCCCGCTTGTTATTACAACGTATTGCAGCGAGAGCTGTAGTACAACTTGTTTGTAGGGTGACGTGCGTATTGACCAAACTATATGGGGAGGGTGTAATTGGCGTTCCGCAGCACCTTCACCTAGTAGACGGGCTGATGATTTTTTCTTTGAAGTAACCTTGACGCAACCTCGGTGCTACCAACGATGTAATAAAGGCCGTCACTATGTCAGTTATGATGAATGTTTGTGCAAGATGCAGGGCGTCAGACGGATGCTGTTTTGGGGTGCTCGAAATGATTGCCCAAGCACGGGTATATGTAATCAATTAACTCCTTCCTACTGCAAATTCACTGCTGAAGGGGTTTTTCGTTTTGCGGGGGGAACTTGTTGCAATCAGAGCAAAGCACGTGATTACAAATGTTTAAACATAATTCTGTGGGAGATAAATATATCCTCATTCTAGAAACACTTTTTCGGAAACTGTCGCTAGTAATATTTAAAAAGACAACACTAACCGTCCGTGAGAGAAAGGACACGCGCCTCCTATGATTTTAAAAGCTTTTATGCAAAGGAAGCGGATATTTAGCGCAGTTGATCTATTGGATAGATATTTCATTTAGATCTTCGCGATATAGTCAAAAGGAGTATATCAAAAGGATATTGCTATGTTAAATCGGCGAGCAAAATCAGCCACTGCCCTTTTTCTGCGCTGATCTGTTTAAGTAAAATTGAATGCCCACCATCATTCAACATGCAATTAGTAGGGAAGGCAGACTTCGTATATACCATAAAACATATTCCACTGCATTTGCTAACCAGCTGTCCGGAGACCTTGTTGCCAGACATGCCGCGGTAACAATTTGTGTTCACTGCCACTTATCGAAAATGGCGTGGCTAAACTCCCGAGCTCAGTCGATGAGTATTCTGCGCCAGCAGATTGTTACGGAGTTATTTTTCCTCGCTCGATGGGTGATGGAAAACTTCGTAGGGCGACCGGATCGGTAGCCGTGCCTGGCGGGTCTTGCCTCGGCACAACCAACGACGACCCGTACCCCAAGGAACGGGCGGAGTCCGAGCTGAGATTTTGGAGGTACTGGCATGAGCGCTTCAGGGGCGTTACCCGTGTGCGGAAACACTGTCGACTGCGGTGGCTCTCGCTCGGATTGTTTGGCGGGGTCTTGCCTCGACGCTTCTAGTTGAGTCAACTGGCCGACACGTCGGAAGGGTTTTTGGCGTCTTTTAAGCGCTGGACACATGTACGACTAGTGCACGCGATTCGCATGCGACTGATCGTTAGGATTGTTCGCTCGGACTTGTTTTGGCGTCGTTCGCTGGTCGGAGGAGGCTCACGACGTGCGACTGGCGAGCCAGATGCAGTCGTGCCATCGTTGCGATCATCGTGAGGCCACAGCCAATGAGAGCCCGCTGAGCCCCAACCGTCGCAACCGCCTTGCGTTGCTCGGTCGGCTCGGGTGTTAAGAACTTTAGGCTTACACCCAGGCGAATATTTCATCGGCCGCTATCTGTGTAGCTGCGAATGAAAATCCGTAACACTGTCATCCCGTTTCTCGCATGTGGAACTTTATTTGAGCTATAACTGCCGTGTGAGTGATCGGTGACGACGATATCTGCGTAGCCTGTTTCGATGCTTCCGCGCAGGTATCGCCACATCCTCGGCCGCTCGGCGCACCCCGCGCCGCGGCGACCGGTCAGCGTAGGCTTGCATCGTGGCAGATATCTGATCGCAGCTTTTAAAATAAGCCCTGTAAACAATCCCTAGCACACAATTTTTCACCACACTAACACCTACTTTCTCGTTTGTGGAACGTTTTAGCGATCATTGATCCGAAGGAGCCGCCACAAGCGCGGCCGGCGCGGCCGGGCGTGTGCGCGGGCTGTTTCCGAAGGCAGAAAACGCTTCACGATTGCCTGCTTTATTCATTTCTTGCGAAGAAACGCGCGGAATCCACAAAGTCAGCTCAGCGACCATCGTAGTGATTGACCATGCAGCAAGAACAGAGCAAGAAAGCTATACAGCTTTTCTCTACTGCTCCGGTTAAGCAATGGTCGCGGGTTCGAATCCTGGACCAGAACGAATTTTTCCTCAACTGCGAAGTTTCAGAGAAAGCTGTATAGCTTCCTTTGTAGCCGTATGGCTCCATTTAGGTGGATGTCAAAATTTCCTTCACAGAAACGTACTCCACCTTGGGGATTTCCCTAAATCTGGTCGATTAACACATGTCCTTCACTTCGAGTTGTTGATCAATTCGCTTCGCGCTACTAACGACTAGCCTCTTGGTTATCTCAGTTGGTAGAGCCACTGCTCCGGTTAAGCAGTGGTCCCGGGTTCGAATCCTGGACCAGGACGAATTTTTCTTCAACTGCGAAGTTTCAGAGAACTTTCCCTTCTAGCCCTAAGGCTGCATTTAGGTGGATGTCAAACTTTCCTTCACAGTCGTACACTTGGTCTGAAGTTTATGCTACAAGCGATTGCAGACAAAGCAGCGACCGAACTCTCCACGCTTATTAAGGAGGCAATTGATCAGCACATCCCGAAAAGGCAATTTATTTCCGGCCATTTTCCCACATGGTTTTCTAAAGAATTAAAAACAGCATTGCGCAAGAAGGAAATGTTTCACCGTCGTTTCAAGAAAACTGGGTTGACTGTTTGGTACGCAAAGTTCAGGGCGTTTCGTTCTCTGGTAAAAAAGCTAACGCAACGTGATAAAGCTATGAACGAAAGACGAGCGGAGCATAGCTTGCGCTCCGATCCAAAGCCTTTTTGGAAATATGTGCATCACCACACGCGCCAATTTTCGCACGACATCTCTTTGCGCGCGCGCACTGATTCTGGAACCCGCCATCTGTCCTCACCGAAGGAAGTCGCGGATACATTTTCGTCCTTTTTTAGCGAATGTTATTTGCCACTTAGCGCACGAGGTTGCCCTGATTTGCGTGCAGGAGATACAGATCAAAACGCCAGTACTGATACCTGCTCCCTTTTCACTATTACCGTCTCTGACGTCATAGCGGCGATAAACAAGCTCAGACCTAAACGGTCTGCGGGAGCTGATGAAATCCTGCTGTTCATCATCAAAGGATGTTGCTCGCTTATCGCCCCTGCATTGGCCTATGTATTTACCCTTTCGCTCAACACTGGTGTCTTTCAGAACTTTGAAAAAAGGCATAGTCGCCCCATTTTTTAAAACAGGTGATGCTTGTAACCCGTCCAACTACCCCGATTTTTTTGATTTGTGGCTTTTCGAAGGTTTTTGAAAGAATTGTGTGCAGGCGCTTCTCTGCTCATCTGTCCAAGCTGTTAACAACTCAACAGCACGGCTTTGCGAGAGGGCGATCTGTTGAAACTAACCTCTGTTCCTTCCTGACCCACGTGTCCCCTGTGGTCTCAAGCAGAGGTCAAGTGGACTGCATTTACTTTGATCTATCAAAGGCATTCGACAGAGTCCATCATGAATTACTCACACGAAAGCTAAAAGGCTATGGCTTCTGTCCCGCGCTCTGTAAATGGATGCTCAGTTATTTATCAACGCGCCAAAATTATGTCCGTGTTCATGATATTTTGTCCATACCCTTTGTTCCGACCTCCGGAGTGCCACAAGGGTCGGTATTGGGCCCACTGTTGTTTCTTGTTTTTATAAATGATGTTGTCAATTGTGTAAATTATGGAAAAGTACTTCTGTTCGCGGATGATATGAAGCTGTTTTCAAAAATTCAGTCAACAGCGGACTGTGTAAACCTGCAGAGGGATATTTGTGCCATTTCGCAGTGGTGTATGAAAAATTGTTTATCTCTAAACACGTCTAAAACCAAAATCATTACTCTATCGAGGCAGAAGGCGCAAGTGTTGTTTTCTTACAAGGTGGGCAACGAAGCTATTTTTCGCGTAAACGTTATCAAAGATTTAGGAGTACTTATTGATAGTCATATTAATTTCAAACCGCATGTTGCGTCCCTTCGTAACACCGGTTTTAAACTACTGGGTGTAATTTCGCGCCTCACACGCAATTTCAAATGCCCGGATACCATCATCCACTTGTTTTGTTCTTTGGTGAGAGAGAGAGAGAACAACCTTTATTAAGATCGCGTTTGGAATTTGGTTCCGTTGTTTGGAACCAGCTCCAAAAAACGTATTCCCACCTAATAGAATCAGTCCAGAAGCGCCTGGTTAGAGTAATCTATGACAGATATTTCGAACGTAAGGTTTATTATGAATACCATTCTCTTCTAAATATATTAGGCATCACCGACCTAGAAAGTCGCCGATGTTATCGTGACGCCATGTTTTTCTATAAAATACTAAATGGTCATTTTGACGCTCCCGATTTACTGCACAGCGTCAATTTACATGTCCCTCAGCGATTCACGCGCCATTGTACATTATTTGCCCCCAGTATGCCACATAGCCAATCACCTGCTGAACGCCTGCAAATTCTGTGCAATCGTATGTCAACAGATATTTATTTCTTCATGCTTGAAAGTGTTTTTACTCGTACCTTGAGAAATCTGTTTCTAATGCCATGACTTGCGGTTCTGCCTTCCATGCACGGTTATTTCACTGATAAATCTGTGCTCGCGATATCGACATTTGCTTGTAGCTATATTGAATTGGTGATGTTTTTAATTTTCACTTTATCACATTTTACTACCTGACTTGTGTACCAATGTAAGAGCCTCTATGGTGTATTAGACATGCAATAAAACATGAATGAATAAATGAACAGCTTAAGCGCCGCGCGATCGCAACCGTGGCGCCGTTTCCTAAAAGTGTAAAGCATCGGCCATAAAATTGCTCTTAGCTTTTTTCCGCTAGTCTTCGCGTCAGGCTTTTCTATTTCGCCTTCTTTGTGTGCGCAAGATTTACGGAATAAATTTTCCAAATGAAATCAATTATCCCGCATTTTCGCGTTTCGAAACGTTTCAGCATCGACGCTTCCATCCAACACGCGCTTTGAAAGAATGACTACTATGCTCACACTGTTCTTTCTCAATCTTTTCGATATTACAATAATGAAATATATGTTTTGAATCCATCGTGTCCAGTCAATAGTACATAAAAACCGAAAACCGGAGATGGAGACATGATTACGTCGTTAAATTGACTTTAAGTCACTTTTATGAGAGCATTGTGAAAATTTAGTTGACAGCCTACCTAAGGGTGAGTAAAACACCCGTAATTGCATTATCGCGAATGGTAAAAAACGCCATAGAAAGGCGCTCTCGTCTTGATTGGGCTGGTCATAGGGATGGCGTGCTGGAGGAGGAGGAATAAACGTGTATCTGAAGCTGTCAGCCCTGGGGAAGAGTCCTCATTCCAGGACCCCTTTAGTCCGTCCGGCTTCTTGGGCTCGCTGCACCAGCCAAAGCTGGTCGTCAGGGTCCGAGCTGGACAGTGCTCTCTCCCAGTGCTCAGGGGAGGGAAAGGCAGGGGGGTAGGTGGGGGTTCTTATCACAGCCCCACATGATATGGTAGAGGGTGCCCGGAGCCTCGCAGAAGCGGCATTGCGAGGAGTACCGGGGGGGGCCAGAATGTGGGCTCTAGTGGGGTGGGGAAATGTGTTTGTCTGAATGCCTCGGAGGTGGCGCTCTTGTTATTTGGTGAGGCATTTGTGCGCAGGAGGATATATCATTCGTTCCAGACGGTAATGCTGAGTGACTTCGTGGAACGACAAGAGAGGGGAGACCTGCCACTGCTCGCCGAACTCCTGGCTTGCCCGGTGGGTCAACTCTCGGGCACGCTGATGGGCAGCTTCGTTGCCAGACACGGCGGAGTGGGCTGGAGCCCAAATAATCCGTACGGGATGTCGAGGAGAATGCTCGAGTAGAATTTTTCGGGCAGGTCGGGATATGCAACCGCTGGAGAAGGTTCTACAGGCTTGTTGGCTGTCTGTGATCATTATTTCTGCCGAAGTTTGTGCAATCGCTAGGGAGATGGCCGCTACCTCCGCCTGCAGAGAGTGGATGGTGGGAATTGATGCGCATGTAACGAGGTTTTCGGTAGTAGAAACCACAGCGGTCATAGCTCTTCGCCCGGGATATGAAGCGGCGTCTGTATAGACTGTGGCAGAGTTTCGGCCGTATTGATTAGGAATAGCTTTCGCTCTGGCTTCCCTACGAGCCTCGTGATGTGTCGGATGCATGTTGCGTGGTAGTGGGGCCACATCAATGAACTTGCGAACCTCATCGGGAAGCTGAGTCGCATCCGCCTGCGGGTGTTGCAGAGGAGAGCGCAGGTGTAGTTGAGATAGAATGGCTCTGCCGGTAGGGGTAGAGCTCAGGCGTAAGAGTTGGCTCAAATTCTGGGCTTCCAATAATTTATCTAAGGTATTGTGGACTCCCAACTGCAAACGTTTCTGCGTTGAGGTGGTAACAGGCAGTCCTAATGCTAGTTTGTACGCCTTGCGTATCAGGGCTTCCACCTTGTCCTTTTCGGTCTTGGAGAGTATGGCGTAGGGGAGGGAGTAAGTGACCCTAGACACGACGAAGGCTTGAACCAGCCTGAGTACATCCTCCTCTCGAATACCCCTCGTCTTGGTACTAATCCTGCGGATCATGTGCGATACTTGCTCTGTGGTGTTCTTAAGTCTATTGAGCGATCCGCTTGGAAAAGCATGCCTAAAATTTTGACCTGTGGAGTCGGATGGCGTGCTGGCGTCACCTTTCAAATTGAGCACCACTGTGAGTCAGACAAAACGAGCGCAATGAACTATGCGACTTGTCTCATCCCTAACTTTTACTCTCAAACTCCTAAGGGCGCGTATATCTTCTAGTCAGTTTAAACCCTTCATCTGCGGATAGCCAATTCACCAATTTCTAAAACAAGTATTGAGCAAGGTAGGAACTAATTTAGTCCTGCCACTTTTCGCAGATCGATTGTCGTCGTTACTACCACTGAGTGTGAAAGAACACATCGCAAACGTTTTTGTGGAAAATAAACTATGAAAATATGTAGCGACATAATAACCTCATCGGTGGCTGAGTGTCGACGCGTTGTGGTGCAGAGCCTATGGACGCGGGTTAAATTCCTTTCCGCGGCGGCCGCTTTCTAATGAAGGCGAAAAGCGAAAACGCTGGCGTGTTTGAGATTTCGGCGCATGTTAAGGAGATTCTGGCGGTCCAAAATTATTCCGGAGGCCTCCACTACGGCACGCCTCATAGCCTGTTGGTGCCATCGGCGTGTTAGACGTCACAAGGAATCAGTCAAGGTAGCGACACATTCTACCCCGTGGTGCGCTATTTAGAAATTAAACTCCGCTATTCGACCCGCTTATGGAGGCACAGTTTAATATAACCATTTGGGCGCGGAAGAGCAAGAATATGTAACTGAGACCCTAACAGGTATCTGCAGAATTCTCGCGAACAAGGCTGCACGCGCACCGGAAAAGAAGTTTGGTTCCACACGCCTGCTACGTTAATCAGTATTCTCCTTATTGCGCTCCCGCTAATTCTGGAAAACCCTCATGATTTTATTAACAATAAGAGAGCATAGGCAAGTTTGAACAGAATATCAAGCGATAACAAAAAAAAGCATATTGGAGTTCGAAATTGTGCGTAGAATATCTCGTACGTTTCGAACATGCCATGCATTTTGCATCCACATCGAAACTTATATCCTTCTTCGAATTCGGGTGCGCTACATTTTCTTCGAAGATTTATTACCGCTGTCCCACATTCAAGAAAAGATCCGAGCAAACGGAAAACCTCAACACTGCACCTGTGGGGATTTAACGTGTATAGAGCTGCAGCGTTCTGTGAGCACAGTGTGGGGTTTTGTAAGACCATGTGTTCACAACCAAACGTAGGAGGCTTTTCTATAAGTACCAACAAATTCCAAAGCCAACACTCATTTCTGATCAATTCAGATTTAAAAATCATTGAACGTCGCTTTGTGCGCCGTTATATTCTGGCCGGCGAGGACCGAGTTGAAGTTTTTTTTGTTAAATATTAACCGGCTTAGTTGTGGAGTTTACTTTACTTTGCCATGCCGGCTGCTAACTATGACACCTTTGTTTGAAATTGCAATATAAATTTGCAAGCCGGCTGCTGACGACTGGGACACCTTCGTTTGTAATTTCAATTTAAACGCATCGTCGAGTGATCTTTTCGGTAGTGATGATGATGATGTGTGAATGTTTATTGCGCAAGGCTAACTAGGGATAAAGCGCCAAGAAAGTGTTTTGATGAATAGGTGACAACTAAATTTGTTAGAAAGAACACAAATAAATAATTTATACACTATGAGTACGGCTGCTGTATAAGGCCAGGGTGAAGACCAAGAGTGGTTAAAAGATAATAAGGTGGCTGGTGTATAGGAACAGGGGTAAAACTATGGGTGGTATGAGCTGACCTCTAGAGTTGAACTTTTAACGAAAACTTAAATGTGCACTGAACAGAAAACATAGCATCATCTCCTAAAAAGTATGATGGATGTAATGGAATGTGTTGTCTGCAGAGTTCTCTGAGGTGTTTGCGTCGTGTAACGTTGAGTGCCTTGCTTTGAATAAGGACTGTATCACGGATAGGCCCTCCCCGCACCAGCTACAACGGGTCTTGGAGATCCTGTGAGCAGGTGCGAGTGCGTACTATATGTATAGCCCATTTGTAACCGAGGTAAGGTAACTTCAATGTGCCTGCTGTGTGAGTCAGTAGCGTATGGTCCCAAGTGTGGTTTTATAGCGTGTACTTTGTTGTCTGTGTTCGCTCCAGTCTGCTTGCCCATGTTTTACGAATTTATTGTCTGATGTGTGGCTTGAGGTCTATGTAAGGTAGTGTTGCTATCTTTACTATGTTTCGGGAGTGCAGCATTGGCGGCCATTTCATCCGCCAGTTCATTTACGCTAATGCCATGGTGGCCTGGAACCAAACAAAAAGTCACTCCATGGTTTGAAGAATAAGCTAGCATATTGCCGCGAACCATGTATGGGTTTGTTTATTTATTGCTTGTTTTACTGCCTGGCCACGCCCGGCTGTGTTATTTGCGTTCCAAACGAAGCGCGTCTTTCATTCTTTACTTTCATGCCCCACGGGCTATCATATTCAGATAAGCACATTGTTTCGTCCTAACGTCGCTAGCCCAGAATAATCTTCTGTGATCTACAATGTTCTGGATGTGAATCCACGGTTCCAGAAACACTTGCGCCGAAAGATAAAAGCCTGCAGAGCAGACGCCGTGGCATTCGATCTCCGGCGCTCGCTTGAATACGTCACTTTGCAGACTGCTGCTTCGCCGCCCGTGTATTATTTTAGTTGTTAGGGGAGCAGGAGTTCGCTCCAATAAAAGTGTTTTCCTTCAAAACAACTGAGTCGTCTCTGGCTTTCGTGACATCTGGGGGAGATGCGGGGTACGCATTCGTTATGACGACCTCTTCAAGCCGCCAACCCAGTCCAACTAGAGCCAGCCTCCGACTGCAAGGATTGCCGCCCGAATTCGGCCTCCTGCCAGAAAAACCCAAGACAACGACTGCTGCAACCACCACCACGGTGCATGAACCAACGTCGCCAATCCTGCTGCAGCAGCCCCGGGAATCGCCAACTTTCCAAGGAGCCCCCGCTAAAGACCCGGATGATGGTTGGAGAAGCTTGGAGCGCGTGGCGGATCTTCAACAGGTGGAGACGTATGAAGAACCTTCCGGCATGTTTTCTTTACTTGGAGGATGCAGCTCGAACTTGGTTCGAGAACGACGAGAGCGCCTTGACCGACTGGAGCAATTCAAAAGCGAGTTCTTTAAGACTTTCACGACCGTGGTGAGAAAAGAACGAGCTGCGCTTTTATTGGAAACTTCGCAACGCAACACCCCAGCGAAGGAGTCGTATCTTCGGTTGAGGAATGAAGCGACTATTTCGTCACGCGGGCCCGGATATTGACGGAAGAAAAGAACTTAGGTTTCGACGCCTTGCTTCGCACGTAGAAAACGACGACCTCAAAGCAACGTCCAAGGATGCCTTCAGCATGCGAAGGAGGCCCGCCAGCTGGCTCGAGTTTTGTACAGCGGACCAGCAGCTGGTGGATGCCGAGTGCTACAACCTCCGACGCCGAGGCGGCGAGTACCACCCTGGGGATCGTGTGTGGGTTTGGACTTCCGTCGATGCGGATAAGTGAGAAGCTTCTGCGACGGTATTCCGAACCCTACCAGATTCTACAACGTGTTGGCCAACTTACCGACGAGGTGATCCCCGATGGTGATTCCGGAACATCACGACGACGCACGGGGCCCGAAGTCGTCCACGTGGTTCGCTTGAAACCTTACTCTGCAAGATGACGGACTGTTTTTGTTGTTTGTTCGGACTGTCTTTTGTTTTAGCATCGGGTCGGTGCAATATTAGAGGGGGGGTAATGCCTCGAACCATGTATGGGTTTGTTTATTCATTGTTTGTTTTTACTGCCTGGCCACGCCCGGCTGTGTTATCTGCGTTCCAAACGAAGCGCGTCTTTCATTCTTTACTTTCATGCCGCACGGGCTATCACATTCAGATAAGCACACTGTTTCGTCCTAACGTCACTAGCCCAGAATAATCTTCTGTGATCTACAATGTTCTGTATGTGAATCGACGGTTCCAGAAACACTTGCGCCGAAAGATAAATACCTGCAGAGCAGACGCCGTGGCATTCGATCTCCGACGCTTGCTTGAATACTTCAATTTGCTGACTGCTGCTTCGCCGCCCGTGTACTATTTGAGTTGTTAGGGAGCACAAGTTCGCTCCAATAACAGTGTTTTCCTTCAAGACACTGCGTCATCTCTAGCTTCGTGACAATATTGATTTGAAGACAATACTTACATCCAAAAAGATGCCATTAGCTTCTGCTATAAAAATACTTGTCTTTACATTCATGATTCTACCTGCTTCAAAATTGGGACCATGCGCAGCACAAGACAACCGCAGTGAACGTTTTAGATGCATCGCTGAAAAACTCTGCAGCCCTGTATTTATTCTGCAGATACATGAAATGCTGCAAAATCCCACTTCTTGGTGTCCTGTTCTTATTGTATTGTAAGAAAGACAAGTCACATGACACAGGAAGAAGATGCCATGGTGCTACAAGTTCAGTGTGAGACGATTAGAAAGTGTCTAAGAACATACCTCATGAATAGTGACCTCGTCCCTTACTTTGCGAGAAGGGAACAGAAATTGATAGACGATTTAAAAAGAGTTGAGTTGTGGATGTATCATTGAAAACCGCTTTAAAGGTAGGGTTATCCATTGATGAGATTTTGGATGGATATTAAAGGTCAACTTATGTACGCTGGCGGACGTGGACAGGGCATGTAATGCGAAGGCAAGATAACCGCTGGTCATTAAGGGTAACAGAGTGGATCCCTAGAGAAGGCAAGCGTTGCAGGGGGCGGCAGAAAGTTAGATGGCAGATGAGATCAAGAAATTTGCGGGGATAAATTGGTCACAGTTGGCACAGGACCGAGGTAATTGGAGAATAATGGGAGAGGCCTTTGCCCTGCAGTGGGCGTAGATAGGCTGGTGATGATGATGATGATGATTTACGCTGGCACGCTAAGCACTAGTTGTCGAACCTTGTATAAAGACACTGGACTGGACTAGTACGGAATGCGCCACAAGAGAGGCGAAGCCCCAAGTGAAGTACTGGGTCGAGTATTTTAGGTGCTGTTTTCGGCGCTTTAACCCATGCACCACAATTCCGTAGTTCAAGCGTGACCCTGCCAACGCGGCATAAAGGCGAAGCAGAATTTGTTTCTCTCCACCTTAAGATTGGCAAGACACGACTTTCAGAATATTCATTGTTTCTAGGCCTTTTGTTTGAGTCGTTTTATGTGACTGATGAAATGTGAGTATTCGTCAAACACGACACATAGAAACCTGTGTTCTTTTTTTTCCTAGAATTGAAATCACCATGGAGTTTTATGTAGGATCGGGCAGAATGCGGCGCCTATTGAGAATACAACACCTTTACTTTTCACAGGATTAAGTCCTAAAAAACCGTTTTTTCGCTGCCCAGAGAGAAAGGTGTGTTTACCCCAAGCTGTACCTGACGTTCACATCTTGACATGTTACATGATTAAAATATTTAAACGTCATCTACATACATTAGGCTGGAGATGGTTGGCGGCAATGCCTTCGGAGCGAATTCATCTTAATGAAAAACAATGTGCTACTCAATGCGCCACCTTGAGACACACCATTTTTTTGCACGTGAACGCTTGGAAGTAAAGAACCGACCTCTGACACGAAACGTTTCCTAAATACAGGTATCTCGAAAGAGTGTTCAGCATGTTACCTGTTACACTGTAGGATTTAAGTCTGCAGGAATACCATAAAGCCATGCCGTATCATAAGCTTTCTCGTTATAAAAAAATTCGGTCATGCAGTACTGTTTTTGTATAAAGGCATATTTAATGCGTGATTCCAGTATGACTAGTTGATCTTTTATAGATCGCCCTTCCCGGAAGCCTGCCTGGCATCCCTTGAGAAGACCATTGTACTCAAGAATGTACACGAGCCTAAGGTTTATCATCTTCTCGAGAAGCTTACACAGGCAGCTTGTCGGGGCAAAGGGTCTGTAGCTGGAGGGAGAGGAAGGGTCTTTCCCTCTTTCAAAAAATCCACGACTAAGGCATCCCTTCAAAACAGTGGAAAGTGCCCCGAAAGCCAAATCTGGTTGCATAGGTGTAAGAGTGTTACAAGAGTGTCTGAGTGTAGGTGTTGTATTATAGTGTATGTAATGTTGTCTGGCCCTGGAGGGAATGCTTACACGTGGCAAAGCTAGCTTCACCTCATGAAGTGTGAATTCAGAGTGAATTCAACAGAGTGACTTCAAAACTACCAGCAGTTGGACAGCTGCTGGTAGTGTTGTGCGAGTGTGTTAGCCTGGTCTGCAAGTGTGTCCCCTGTTATTACGTAATACAAGGGGCAGGCTGTGAGTTTGTTGTATTTTGAGTTTTCGTATTCGAGTCCAGACTTTGAGTGTGTCTGTGTATGAGTTGATATAAATTCGGAAGGCGCGCAAACTCTCCCTTTTCGCCTCACGACGCACCCGCTTCCCGAAACCCTTTGCCCATTTAAAAGAAATGAGATTATCCGACCTCGGGTACCGACGGAGAATACCCCACGCCTTGTTCTGGGCCTCTCGCGCCCGCCTACTGCCTTCATTCCACCACGGCCTCCTTTAATTGCGTGGGGCCACGGAGGCGTGGGCAATGGACTTTTCGGTGGCGTCTAAGATGTGCGCTGTGATGAGTTGGGCTGATTCCTCCACGTGTAGGTGTTTTATGGATGTGTGGTGTAGTTCAAATGTTTTTGTAAATGTACCCCAGTTTACTTTTGATTAATCAAACTTGTTGTGGGAAGATGTACTGCTCTGGGCCTCTACCTATATACGTTAGTAAAGTGGGGAAGTGGTCCCTGCCATATGGGTCCGTGCCCACACACCCACTCAAGGTATGGAAAGAGCATTGCAGAACCAATAGCCAAGTAAAGATGCGAGTATGTATTCTGCCCTAAGTTATAGTATGCAGGCTGTTTTTTGTTGAAAAGGCATGCTCCCGAGGACGTTAGGAATTTCTCTATCAGGCGACCTCGGGCATCTGTTCTGGAGGAGCCCCAAAGATAGTTGTGCGTATTTAGGTCGCCTAAGAGATTGTATGGTTCGAACAGCTGGTCAACCAGCGCCTCGAAGTCGGAGCTTGAAAGTTCAAGTTCAGGAGGAATGTAAATGTAAGCACACCGTTATCAACCTAATAAATATTATTGTGCGAATGGCTACAGCCTCAAGGACCGAATTCAAAGGGACAGAGTGGCTTGCTATGGATTTGCGGCCGACAATGGCCACACCACCTGTGCAGCCAACCGTGTCCTTTCTGAATACAATGTACCTATATAAGAAATTAGTTTGTTTGGAATTGAGGTATGTTTCTTGGAGACACAGGGCACTTGGCTGATTGCATGCAGCATCTCATAAACACCGTCAAGATTTTTAAGGAGGCCTCTGCAGTTCATTGATTGGTGTTTTCTGATCCCATTATTTACATTGAAGAATGAATGGAGTGTGTGTGTGTATATGTGTGTGTGTGTGTGTGTGTGTGTGTGTGTGTGTGTGTGTGTGTTGTGTGTGTGTTTGTGTATGTGTGTTTGTTTGTGTGTGTGTGTTCATGTGTTGTCTTTCGGGGCTGGTACTCTGGGATTGGGCCTTTTGGGCCTTTCTGTAGGCTTGGAAGTCGGAGGCAGCTCCTTCCGCTGCGTCGCAAGCAGGAACGGCCCGACATCCATCTCCTGGTCAGATGTCAGAGGGGTGCCCGACGGGTCGGGCCCCCTGGACTTGGTCCCCCTTCCGGGGCTCTTCGTTTGACCCGCCACCGCTGACGGCGTCGGGGGCCGCAGATGTGGCACGGGCGGTGCGGTGGCGGTGGATTCAGGATGCGAGGCCGCCGGTGTCCCCCCCCGGCACCCATCCAAAGCACTGGAGGACGGAGAGGCAGTGGCGGGAACGGCATCGGTCCCAACAGAGCAGCTGGCACCACAATCGATGCTGCCTTAAGGCAGTGTGGTGCCGGGTTGGGCTACCTGAGGCAACCCTGCGGGCAGCGGTGGCAGGACCAAGTCAGAGTCGCTGAACTGGGTCCCTGTGGAAACCAGACGCCGCTCCGCCCCCGGCGAGCTGCGCCGGCGTACTTCCCCAGAGGGAAAGAGGGGAACCTCTTTCGGGCCTCTGGGAAGGAGATGTTCTCAGTTACCTTGATGTGTAATATCTTTTCTTCCAGTTGAACGTTTTCACTTTCGCGGGAGTACGCTGCATGCGGCCGACCGGCAGTTCACACAAGTGAGGGTGTCGGATGGGCTGTTGTCGCTCGGATGATCGTGTGCCGCGCATTTTGCACAGATCGTTCGGCCACGGCAAGAGTTTGTACCATGCCTGAACCACTAACACTTAAAACAGCGCCGTGGGTTCGGGATGTAGGTACGAATGGAGCAACGGATAAAGCCTGCATTTACATGTCGTGGAAGTACTGTGCGGTCAAAAGTCAAGATTATGTGCTTGGAGGGAATCGCCTTGTCGTCTATGCGGATGGTGATGCGTCTCACGGCAGTGACGCCCTGATCCTTCAAGCCCGCAAGGATATCGCATCCGTTTCGTTCAGAAGATCTGGCTCAGAGATCACATTGTGGGAGCTTTGAGGCTCCGATTGGGTGTGACCCTGGTGTCCAGATCAGCCAGTCTATTTTGAGCTAGAAGCTTTGTGGTCTGCTGCTTGTCGTTTACCTCGACAAGCGCCTTGCCAGTCCTTTGTTTTTAGCCTTTTAAAATGTTCTTATTATGGCTTGAAGATATTTTGCAATCAGAAACATTGAATGCGATGCAAGAGGTTGGGCTGGATTGAGGGATTCCGTCACAAGAAATCGAGAAAAATTATCCGGTTCAGGAAAGGTTAAGGATGGCAACGGGGGAAAAGATACTTCGGTGTGGCCCCTTTCTAGGGACCGATCACGTTTGGGGGGGGGGGGGTTAGTGGGGGGGGGTGGGGTACAATACAAATAGTATACATATACAAAGCAGGGAGACGGGGTTCCTTTCTTCGTCAGCCTTACCTGATAGCTGAAGAGGTCCCGGAGCTTGTGCCTGGTAAACAGATGGGGAGCCCATCTGCCGGAGCTTGACCTGGGCGCCGACGACCACCGTTTGAGGCTTTTACCCTTCACCTTAAAACACGTCGCCACGGTTGACTACAGCTTATGTTTGAGAACTCCGGGTCCGCGGTGTCGCCAACACCGTCACCAAGATTACTCAAGGTGCCCCGTGCGGGGTGATCATTTCGGTTTACGCATGAGCATTTCGATACCCAATATTTCTTCATACTGATGTGCCTGTTTGCTTGCTTGAAGCGACGGCCTTATCTTTGTTTTCGCCGAATAGAGTTTGCAGATAATATTTTTACACTAAACTATTTCTTTGGATGATTTCCAGTGCTTCGTTGTTTAAATATTGAGTGTCGGGTGTTTTCTTTCTTTATTCCCCAGTGAAACAATGCTTATTATTATGTAACAAAACTAATTTCTCCCTTTGAAGTTACTTTTTATTCTTTTTTATAGGTCTTTTCAGATGAAATATTGTTGCCATTGGTCCTGCGGGTTTGTGCGGGAGTTCAGAAAGCTGAAAAGTGCACTTTTTTGAGCGGTGTTGTGATGTTTCTCACAATATTTTTTGGGTCCCTAAGTCATGCATTTTCGGCGGCCCATAAGCAAAAGCGCTGAAAAAAAGTGTTTACATGCGCAGCCATGGCGGACGCCGCAATTCATGTTTAAGCAATAAGGCAAAAACTTACTTAGCTGGGTTTACTAATGATGCATAGCTCAGAATAACAACCACAAAATGCAAAAAAAAGGCGACAACCGAAACATCTTACTGACAGTTTTTAGAGAGTGCAGTGTCTTATTTTTGTGTGGCGAAGAAAATCCAATGAACAGACCATATTGTGGCGGAATTGCGTCGTATCAAGTCGTTTGCCCTCGAAAGGGTAATTTCCTTTCTTGTAACTTAGAGAAACGTTTTTTTCATATTCTTTTCTGTCATGTGCAAAGGAAGAGTAACACAGACAAAAAGCTACAAAGGTGTTTATTTTTCTCTCAGCAGACCAACCCCAAAATCGGTGATTCCGTGTGTTTTATGCTTTAGCAGCACAGGACGGTTTAAGCAATGTTGGTCGTTTTTTTTTCTCACGAAAATATATCTTATATATTGCCAAACTAATTCGGTAGGATTTGTTGACTTTGCCTGGTGTGGCATGTATGGTGTATGGTGTGTATAACAATTTTGTTAGCAAGAAAGCGTCCTTGTTTTTTTTATTTATTCGTACTATCAGCATACAGCCAAGACAGGAGTTTACATCATGAAAAAAAGAAGTTACATCAAGCAATCACATCTATAGGCAAAAGGGAAACGAAAAAGAGACGCACTTGAAGAAAAGTTAGCATAGGCACGAAATAAGACCACATCAGAAGAACAGGCAATGGGGCATTCACTGGTTCGGGAATAATAACAAAGCAGACGAATACAATATTATGTACCAAGGGGCAGCAAGGTTATTAACGCAGCTTCAATGTTTTTTACGCCACCGAGATTAACTACATCATTAGGTAGCGAGTTCCATTCGTCAATCACTTTCACGAAAAACGACTATTTTTCGTCAAAGTGATAGGCGTCAGGCGGAGAATTCCCAGAAAGATCACTTGGAGCAATCCTGGCTGGTCAGACTGTCTATGACTGCGCAACAGAAACGTTAAATGTTATGCGCGAAAGCTGGATATGCAATATCGGTCCCTGTACGAGGTCAACGAGAAATTGGCATTTACAAAAAGTACACCACACAGGCTTCGGATTCTCTTCCTTGGACGGAGCGGTATACCGAGCACACGGACTATAATCGCCATCTGTTGGGGCGCCAGGGAAGCTGCAAGAAGGAAGTTGACGGTTCGGTTACAGAGGGCTCTAGGCAAAGAGCTACGGGAGGGTGGAAGGCGCATAGAGTGTGTGAGAGAAGAGCAGGTGTTTGTTTTTGCAGTCTTTTAGTGTGCATTATGTGTCAGCAGCAGTACCAAAGGTTACCCTGGGCTCGCTCAAAAGGAAATCTAGAACATCAAGAGGATCAAAACACTTAAAAATGTTTTAGGATTTTTAGGTGTTATCGCACTCCTATTTACGACCTCATATTTTCCAGATGCCAGTTTTTGTTTTCGCGCTAAAAAAATCCTGGCTGCACCAAACTGCAAACGAGTAATCTCCAGTGGCCTCGATGTTGTTTTCCGGCTACAATCATATTTCGTTTGGGCCAAAAGGAAAGGCTTATCCGCTGTACACGAGCAACTGTTTGTTAAAGGAGCCATTGAAGCGAAAAAAAAGTTTGTTTTATTCGAAAGATTAGGTGTTTCATAGTACCCTAAGCGCTTTCCGGAAGCAAATGATGCTTTTTTCACTGAGAAATCAGGCAATTTAGCCAGAATTATAATCTCCCGCTTCAATTGCACATTTCGTGACGTGAACATGGCGTCATACGAGCCGGTCCATGAAACAGATACTTAGTATGTCGACTCCATATAGCACACACCGGGAATCAAACAGGAACCGGAACTCGTGCCGAAACCGAGACGGCGGCCATTTTAAAAATACTAGTAAACCTAGTGCACCCGCGGCCTAGTCATGGAATCGCCTGATCCGGAGAACAAAACTCTCGCCGAGAAGCTCGGGCTTGAATTTAACAACCTCACACCACTTGAACGCTCAATGCTTCTAAGTGCAACGAGCGGCAGGAGGGTGGGATACGCGGATGGACCGAAAGGCGACCATTCCGCGATAGCCACAACAGACGAACGCCGAGCCGTCAGCACCGCTGCCTCGTCAGCCCCGTCTCGGACAAGCAATTTTTTTAACCTCCTTGGTCTCGACGGACGAATACAGCCTTGTACGTATGTGCCGTATTTTTATTACGGTTAATAATAGTTCAATTTCAGTAGCAGTATCGCTTATGCCAGTTGGCCGGTGTGTGTATCAAAAGCCGTTCGCGCGAGCTCTCTGCTTCGACCAGAAAGATACGAGCGTCAGGCGCGGTGTGTACGGCATTTTTTTTTTCAAGGTCAGAGCGCTTTGACGGCGATTTGACGAAGTCGGCAGCGAGCGCCAGCATGTCCCAGGAGTGAGCTAACGTAAGGGTCCCTGCCGTAATCACTTCCTCGGAAGCGAGCACACTCGTACTTTCTTTAGCTCTTTTTCTCCTCCCCTTGCAAAGTTCACAAAATGTAGCCACTTGCTTCGCCGAGGTACGTCGTTTGCAGCGCATGAAACGAGATCTCCTCACCGGCGGGCATGTCGCACTCCCTCGATGATTTTTCCGTACTACATGGTCATTTCAAAACGCAGCAACGAAATTTCATTGTAAAGTACTCGAACAAACTGAAGTTTTTAGTGGTTGTAAACTGGAAACGATAGCAGCAAGCCAACACCATTCCGAAACTGCGACGACTGTCACTATCTCGTCGCTGCTTGCTGTTCCTTACTCCCCTCGTTTTCTTTTACCTTTGCTGGTTGGGATATGACGCCAACTTTCCTGTCAAGAGATTAAGATACCAAGAACGTCGGCTGTGCGTGCTGGGACGGTTCGTTGGCCCCGAAGAGCCTCGAAACCGAAAATTCGTCTGCGCGACGGTGGCGACGGCGAGATGTCGAGTTCGGCTGGCGTAGTGGGCGTACGCATTGGCGTACACGCTTGCGTGTTTTTTTCGTAACTTCAACCGTTTACTTCCACCGTTCTTAGTGTCATAAAAGGAATGTGCCGTATGTTCAACGGGCATATGTTCAACGGGAATGTGCAACGACCATATAGCTCACTCCTCAAACTGTAAGCCCTGCCTATTGCGTTTGCTTTGCCGGCCTCCGCCAATCGCAGAGCATTCTCGTGTGACATCATAGGTTCTGTTGCGGGAAATGAGCTGGTGGGTCGCATGGTCGTTCCCTTTTTTCCTCATGATGTAGCTTATTTGAGCGAAGTTGGTGTTAAAAGTGGTGTCAGTATGGTTCTAACGAGGCAATCTTTCGAATGAACCAAACTTGTGTTTTCTCTTCATGGCTCTTTTAAGTGTGGTGATTGAGGTTCAGCGAAAAAGGTGCCTGCTCGACCTGTGGTAATGAGCGACGTTCACTCGCTGTACGATCTGTTCGCAAAAAGTGGCACATTAAGGGACAAGACGAGAGCGGAGTACGTCAAGGAAAACCTCGTGTGAAGCACCTATTAGTAAAAATTAAGAAGAAATGGACGTGGGCAGGGCATGTAATGGGAAGGCAACATAAACGTTGGTAACAGAGTGGACCCCTAGAGAAGGCAAGCGTTGCAGGAGCGACAGAAAGTTAGGTGGGCAGATGAGATCAAGAAGTTTGCGGGGATAAAGCGGTAGTAGTTAGCACAGGACCGGGGTAATTGGAGAATAATGCGAGAGGCCTTTGCCCTCCAGTGGGCGTAGATAGGCTGGTGATAATGATGACGATGATGATGGAGAAATTCTGAGAAATATCTACTAATGCTTAAGAGTTCTTTCAAGCCCCACTACTATATAAATCTCCCAGTTACAGTCGGTTCGAAATGATTGACACTTAACGCAGGAAATAAATGTTTCAGGGTGAATGTTAGCCGTCTCGTACGAAAGAGCGACAAGCAGTCATGCAGAAATGAAAGGCGACCTACGAAATGTCAAACACAACGCAGAAATAGTGCGATTTCTTGCCACGAAAGTCAAATTAACGCGTTACAGTATTACAGTAACAAACTTCCGAAATGTGCCTGTTTGAATATTCCAGTAGAGTGCAATTATAAGACCTGCAAGAAAAGAATCTTTACATTTTATGTGCTCCTGTTCATAATGCCAGCAAAGCCTTTACGATTTCGCTTATTCCGGTCTTCCACAAAGCACAGTATAACAGCATAAAGAAATGGAAGTACTGCTCAGGGAGTATTTGACGATGTGCATGGTAGATAAACAGAGTGAAAGTCAGTCGTCTCACCCAGGCGGCTGCAGCCGTGAGTTGGCACCCGAGATTCACACGGCTCACTCACTCGGCTGTGACTGTGGGGAAACAAATCACGTCCCGTGCTCTGCACAGAACACGAGAAGGGCTACGCTTGGCACATGCGGGCGCCTAGTTTCAATGTACACGGTCCAATCGTTTGTCCTTGTCCTGCTTCGATTTGTGTCTTCTCTGTTATAGCAATGAAGATGGAGTAATGGCAGTTGCGGTGGCGAAGAAGAAGCAGTCAGCTGAAGTCATGGGCCTAAACGTTCGTAAAGGTAGTGAAGGTGCGTACAGCTTTGCTATATTCAAGTGTTTATGCCTTAGTGTCAGCTTCCTTCACTTGTTGAGTTGCAATTTATTTGTCTATGACTATACGTATTCCTATGAAGCGCTATTCACCGAGTCTTATTTCTTACTTCCTTACGATACTTAACTGCGTAGCTTGTCTTTTTCTTTCAGTTCTTTCTCAGCAATTATAATGCTACAATTATTCTATCACTTCATATTAGTACAATTTTACGAGTTCACTTAACCAGTTCATTTATTGCGCAGTTACGGGGCAACACTCTATAGGACGATTGAGTGTGGTGCTAATATAGGCAACTTCAAGTGCTGTTTACTGTTCTTTTCAGATCGTCTGGTGATTATGATGGCACAAATTATCTAAATTTGCGATATGATGCTGATAGCACACCACTATATACGTAGCCTCGGGCACGCCCTTTCGCAGCAGTTTAACTGTGAATCTTTGGCGTGTACCTGGTGACTATTTGGCCGTAAAATCCTGGTTGGTGGTTGAGTCTTCATGCTATATTGCGTTCTACTACGTTTTTGGATTAGCGGCTGGGCTCTCCTGCCGAACAAAAAAAATGCTGTTCTGCTGCCACTCCCCCACGTCAACAATACTTTTGGGTAAACCGGTTTTATATGTTGGCTCCGGAGATAAGGCTTTGGACAATCCAGCGCTTGGTGCGTCAATTGGTTAAACTGGGATACCTGAGTTGAAGCCTGAACCAGGAGCTAGATACCTCAGTTCATGCACAGGTAATACGTGTAAAAATATTGCTAAAGCTCTTTCCTACAGTGGCATTATACCGCCTTCGTGTTCTACATGTGGGGGCGAAAGTGTTCCCTGCAAAGTATTTTTTCTTGTTTCGAATAGCTGTGTTAATAAAAAAATTATGCGCCCTCCATGTAACGGTGACAATGATTTCTTGTGCTGAAATCTTTGGTAGGGAATTCGACACTGCGAGTATGTGCTACTCTTGGGTTATGTGGGGTTTTTTTTTTCTAGAACTCACACAGCCATCTCGGGTGTGCACTTTGTACGTGTATGTTGGTTTGGGGTGTACGGCGTCAATATGTGCCAGCTTACCTTCGCTTAGACCGTGTCGAAACGGAGCCACCGGGCAGACGCCGGCTTCATAACGACACGCAAGTTCGATTTTGGCCACGGGAAGCCTTTCTTTCTTTCACTCACCCCGCGATGATTTATCATCTTCTTCAGAGAAAGGTCGCGTTCCTGCAGGCAGACGTTTTGTACAACGGCATCAGTGTTCCAAATCTCCGCTTTAAAAGCACACTGCTTCGCAACAGGGGTAAAATAAACATCTCTTCGGCCCTTCTGTCATTAAGCATAACACTAAAACTTGCAGCTTGCCCGCGCAAGTTTGTTGTTCCGCAGCACACTAAAATTCCCAAACTTGAAACCGTTGTCTATCTCGGATGGAAGCAAATGACAACCTCGCGAGTGTACCCAGTGGTAGAAGCTACCGGGAGGAAGCAAGTGTATCATACTAGTAGAAGGAAGTCTATTATGCGGTTTCGGTATATTGTCATGAAGTCAAAGACGACGCAGTTGTCTTCAAAGAAAACGAGTTTATTGGAGCGAACTTGTGCTCCCCTAACAACTCAAACAACACATAGGCGGCGAGACAGCAGTAAAAGAAGTGACGTGCCTCGCCGAGCGTCAGAGTGGAATGGAATGCCGCGGCGTCTGCTCTGCAGGCTTTTTATCTTTAGGCGCGACTGTTTCTCGATTCGTCGATTTACATCCAGAACAAAGAAGATTATTTCAGGCTGTTCCCGTTATTTCGGAACGCTCCTCCCTATCAGAAGAGATAACACATGCGGAATAGAAAGAAAGAATACAACATGGGCTTCCATTGGCACACAGATAACACACACCGGCGTGGCCGGGGCGGTAAAAGCAAAACGTAAATAAACAAACCCAACACATGGTCGCGGCATTACGCCCCCTCTAAGAGTGCATCGACCCTATGCTTACATAAGCGACAGTCCGAACAAAGAAAAATCAAAGTCCGTCATCGTGCGTAGAAAGGTTTTAAGCGAACCGCATGGACGCTTCGGGTCGCGTGCATCGTCGTGATGTGCCGGATTCACCATCGGGGATCGTTTCGTAGGTAAGCTTGCCAACATGCAGTAGAATCTGGTAGAGTCCGAAATACCGTCGCAGAAGCTTCTCACTCAGTCCACGTCGTCGGATGGGAGTGCAAACCCACACACAATCCCCTGGCTGGTACTGGGCGTCTCGGCGTCGGAGGTTGTAGCGGCCGGCATCCACCAGCTGATGGTCCGTTGTACAAAACTCGAGCAAGCTGGCGGACCTCCTCCGCACGCTGGAGGTATCCTGGGACGTCGGCGTTGAGGTCGTCCTCTTCTACGTGCGGAAGCATGGCGTCGAGCATCGTAGTCTGCCGTCTTCCGTAGACCAGCTCGTACAGTGTCATCTGCGTAGTTTCATGCTCGCTGTCTTGTACGCAAACGCGACATAGGGGAGGAAGGACTTCGTACCAAGTCTTATCTTCAACGTCGACGTACATAGAAACGATATCCGCGATCGTCTTGTTCAGATGTTCTGTTAGTCCGTAGTTTATGGGTGGTACGCCGTCGTTCTACGGTGATCCGTGGTGCTGTATCGCGTAAGATTCCTTGCATAGGCTCCCCAGTGGAGGCGGTTCCGCGGTCCGTGATTAGGACTTCCGGGGCTCCATGTCGCAGCCCAACTTGGCTAATAAAGAACTTCGCGACTGTGTTGTGCAGTCCCCCTCGCAAGAGGGGCTGTCTCTGCGTAGCGCGTCATGTAGTCAATCGCTACGACAATCCACTTGTTATCGGGTCGTGACGTAGGGAACGGGCCCAGAAGGGCCATTCCAATCTGTCGGAAGGGCCTCGATGGGACGGCGATTGGCTGCAGAAGTCCGGCAGGTCTCATCGTCCAGAGTTTTTCGTCGCTGGCAGTCGCGGCAGCTGCGGACGTCGTGGGTAACGTCAGAGGTAAGGCGGGGCCAGTAGTACCTCGCCATGATTTTTCCAATAGTGCGAGCTGTGCCGAGATGTCTGGAAGACGGGTCGTCGTGGCACGCTTCCAAAATTTCGTCACTAAGGTCCGCGGGGATGACAAGAAGGGTAATTCGTACTTGTTCCGGGGCTGAAATTTTTCTTCACGAGGACGGAGTTTCTCAGGCTGAATGCTCGTAAGTGTTGTTTGAATATTCTTGGAACGGCGACATTGCATTCCCTCGAGGTAGTCGATTATTACACGTAAGTCGGGGTCGGCCCGCTATGGGCGGCTAGGTTGCTCTCCGTCACGATTCCGAAGAACGCACTGTTTTCATCGGAGTCTTGTGGTGGTGGGTCGACGGGGGCACGGGACAGGCAGTCGGCGTCGGAGTGTTTCCTGCCGGATTTATAGACGACTATAACGTCGACCTCCTGCAGGCGCAAGCTTCACCGCACAAGACGGCCAGAAGGGTCCTTCAATTGGCGAGCCAACACAGCGCATGGTGGTCTCTAACAACCTTGAATGGTCTTCCATACACGTATGGGCGAAATTTTGAAACCGCCCATATAATAGCCAGGCACTCTTTCTCAGAGGCAGAGTAGTTTTTCTCCTCCTTCGACAAACCACGGCTGGCATAGGCGATTACCTTTTCGCAACCGCTTTGCTTCTGGACGGGAACGGCACCCAAATCTATATCACTGGCGTCCATGTGCATTTCCGTTTCGGCGTTTTCGTCGAAATGAGCGAGGACGGGCGGGCTTTGCAGGAGTTTTTGCAGCTCAAAGAATGCCTTTTCTTGGTCGTTTTCCACGCGAAAGGGCAAAACGGTGCTATCTTAGTCAAGCGCGTGAGTGGCTCTGCAATGCGTGCGAAATTTAGACGAAGTGCCGGTAGTATGGGCACAGTCCGAGAAATCTTCGCACGCCCTTCTTCTCTTTCGGCCTTGGGAAGTTCACAATGGGTGAAGTTTTTGCCGGGTCAGGTAGGACTCCCGTGGCGTTGACGACGTGTCCCAAAAACTTGAGTTCCTCGTACGCGAACCGGCACTTTTCAGGCTTCAGCGTTAACCCCGACGAGCGAATAGCCTCGAGTACCGACTCCAACCTTGGAAGGTGTTCGTCGAAGGTACGGGAGAATACCACAACGTCATCAAGGTATACGAGGCAGGTGTGCCACTTCAGGCCAGCTAGCACAGTGTCCATGACTCTTTGAAACGTTGCTGGTGCCGCGCACAGCCCAAACGGCATCACCTTGAACTCGTATAGGACGTCCGGGTTATAAATGCAGTCTTCTCTCGGTCTCTCTCGTCCACTTCAATTTGCCAGTAGCCGGTCTTCAGATCCATCGATGAGAACTACTTGGCATGGCAGAGGTGGTCGAGCGCGTCGTCGATTCGTGGCGGGGGGTCCCCGTCATTTTGGTGATTTTGTTCAGTATCCGGTAGTCAACTTGGAAGCATCTGCGCGTGCGCGTTCAAAGTTGGCGACCGCGATCACTTGACTTGCTTCTTGCGCTTCTTCGAGGAACACAATTGCAGCGCCCTGGTTAAGATGCTAGTCGGGATGAGGGCATGTCGTAAATCACGGTCTTTGGCGCGCCCTTGCGTCGTTGGAGGATTTTCTTTTTTTCGCCGTTGTGCAACTTCACCTCCAAAAGTTACTGCTTTTAGTTTCCCCCGCGTGGGCTGGAGGACCTTCCACTTGCGAAGTTAGCATTGCTAAGGCGGTTCGGCGGCGACTCGTACGGGTAGGGCGACGGCGAACGGTTGAAACGGGCTCGGCCACGGCTGGTTTGAGATAGGTAGTCGTCGAACTCACGCGGTCGTTGTTCAGGAAGAGGACAAGGGCCGTCGACGGAGAAACCACGCAGTCCGAGTCTCCAGTATGGGCAGCGGTGGTAGATGTTGTCGGCCCATCCGCAGTGGTAGCACAGAGGACGTTTAATCGGGAGTTCGCCATACTTCCTTCTTCGTCGGCGTCTGGTTTCGGACTACAGGCGGTCGGGTGGGCGATAGAGGCGGCGGTACGGCGGGGAATCTTGACAACGGGTTGGAGCAGGTCGGGGTCGACGAACAGCCGCGGAGTGTGTCATCGCCTGTGGTTCGCGAGGTGCTTCCGACGGCGTAGAAGTCCCCAGTGCGAGTTGGACTTCTCGGATCCCGTCGGACATGGAGGCCGACTTGGTTTGTGGCGTGGTTGGGAAAGCCTCCTCAGTTCTTCGCGAACGACAGCGCGGATCGTTTCCCGCAAGTCTTCCGTCGCGAATCTAGGAGTGTTGACAGGGTTCGGCAAAAACGCGTTCAGTGGTCGATCGTATTGCCTCGAACGCATGTCCAGGGTCCTCTCGATCATCGAAGCCTCTGTCACGAACTCAGCGACGGTTTTGGGGGGGTTGCGAATAATTCTAGCGAAGAGCTCTTGTTTAACTCCCCGCATCAGAACGCGCACCTTCTTCTCTTCTGCATTTCAGGGTCAGCTCCTCGGAACAGCATCTTCATTTCCTCAACGAACACCACAACACCATCGTTAGGGTGTTGGATTCACGTCTGCAACAACACTTCATGTTATTCTTTCCGTACGACAGTTGTGAATGTTTTCGAAAATTCCGCTTTGAACATGCTCAATGATGTTAGCGAGCTCTCGGGATTTTCAAACCATATCTGAGTCGAGTCTCCGAGGTAGAAAAACACTTGGCTCAAAGTTTCTTCATCATCCCATCGGTTGAAACTTCGTACGGCGCTCCAGCTTCTCCAGCCACTCTTCCGGGTCTTCACCAGGCGATCCTCGGAATGACGGGGGCTCGCGAGGTTGCTCCTTAACGACGGGAAGATTGCCTTGGTTGACCATGGTGCTGGTTGCGACGTCTTTCTTTTTTGCTTTCTCCGGTAGTAGACCGAGCTCGAGTGGTAAACCTTGCAGGCGGAGGCTGGCTCTTGTTGGACTGGCTTGGCGGCTTCCAGAGGTTGTAGAGAGCATCAAGGGTGCGTACACATCACCTCCACCAGATGCCACAAAGTCAAAGACGACGCAGTTGTCTTCAAAGAAAACGAGTTTATTGGAGCAAACTTGTGCTCCCCTAACAACTCAAACAATACACAGGCGGTGAGACAGCAGTAAAAAAAGTGACTTGCGTCGGCGAGCGTCATAGTGAAATGGAATGCCGTGGCGGCTTCTCTGCAGGCTTTTTATCTTTAGGCGCGAGTGTTTCTGGAACCGTTGATTTACATCCAGAACAAAGAAGAATATTTCAGGCTTTTCACGTTAGTTCGGAACACTCTCCCTATCAGAAGAGATAACACATGCGGCATAGAAAGAAAGAATGGAACACACACTTCCCTTGGGACACAGATAACACAGACCGGCGCGGCCTGGCGGTAAAAGCAAACATAAATAAACAAACCCAACACAAGGTCGCGGCAATATGATGGAGTTTCGATATGACTATGAAGTATATAGTGCGGTATCTATGCTCAGCGCTCGGCGTTTTCGCCAACGTAGATGAAATCGTTCGGGGGTAGAGTTGTACATCTTTGCTGTAAAAGGTTCGTGCCTTGAAGCACGCAGCGTTCTGGCACGAGGCCCGAGCACTGGCTTTAGAAAACGATTGTAGCGTTTGTGATCTTTCAGAACATGTTTTTGGCTTTTGGGATGAAACGTTCTAGCGTGAGGTGTTGGAAAATGAGTCTGTCGGTGTTTTAGTACCGTTGCTACATAGATGCCGACATCATTAGCTCCCACGGTGTGCCGCGACTAAAATAAGGCCACCGGGCCAAACGATTTTTACGCTATTCCTGTCCCAACAGTCACGGAAGTTCACGCATGAAACAACGAACTGGTATAACACTTACAACAATGACCGAAAACGGCGGAGAAATCATATAATGATTTTAGAACTTTGTATTGCTTAATGTATGCCAGTATATACAAACACAGGGCAATACATTTGGCAAAATACCCCAGAAGACACACAAATACAAAGTATTCTATAAATTACTTCGTTTGTGCTTTGCACTGTTCAATTTTTTATAGGTTTCTTTTTTTTATATTAGCAGCGGCAATATATAATAATAAAATGTTGCTATTTTTTAGTACAATATGCAAATATGCGTCATTGTGTGTTACGGCTATGATAAACCTCTCAGTAGCGCTATTCGACACACCTTAGCAATATCACAAGGGTGCTCAGAACATCGTAACACGTGAACGTAAAGCCTTGGTCACTTTTCACGCCAACTTCTTTGGAACGATCAGTCGAACATTATGGCCGCACCCATGACCACCCTATCATTCCTTTGGACAGCCCTTTCTGTAAGCTATTCGTTTCACTAGTCATCTCCATGACCCGCCAAGCTCTTTCCGCCGCTTAGCCATCGCTTAGAGCATCCTATCGCCCCATGTGGTACCTTGTCTTCACAAAGCGGCTCATATTGCATGTATGACAGAGGCCTGCTTTTTTGGCACAACAGTTCTTCCCGGCGCATGCTGCATCACTGCTTCTCCTAACCCACATCTATCCCCCCCCCCCCCCCCCAAGAAAGTCCTCCTGAACTCCTCTTTCCCTCACTGGGATTGCGATACTTGTCTTTTTATTAAGCGTGGCTCTACACGTGTAATATGCTATGCAGATATGAGTGCAGGCGCCAACCGGAAATCAGCGTCGAAGTTTGAATTGAAATCTCTACCCATGTGTTCTCGCCGTCCACAACAATGATGTAACGCTAATGAAAGCTCCGGCCATAGCAAGGTCCGCCAGGTACCATAAGGAGACCCATACACAATTGTCAAGCGCACACAAATTGCCAGTGATCAGTGCAGAGATCCACCGCGAGAATGCTTTAAATTGTGTACAACACACGCGAAAAAGGCCCAGCGATCCTATGCCCTCGCGTGTTGAAATGCCTGGAATTAAAAGGGCCCATCCACTAGCCTTGAGGTATCATTATGGACACGCGCGGATAGCTAGCATAGCCTGCAACGTACTTATACAAGTTGGAAAAGTGAAAAAAAGTCATTTTCCTATTCCGTACCCCAACGTTACTAGGCAACTAGAAACCCTAAACCGCCAGAAATAAATGCCCTACTTACCACGACCAGTCAACTTTCACGGCCTTAGTCACCAATTAAGGGGACACTGAAGTGATTTGTAAACAATGCGGGATTACGAGCGCATATTGTAGTCCGGAGTCCCTAGGCCAGGTTTCGACCACTCTGAGCGCGTTTACGCGAATTTATTTAGTCGAAAATCAATTCGAAAATGCTGTCCTCCTCTCTTTAACGCTCGCCCATTTTTTGTGGAGTTTTCGTGTGACGTCAGCAGGAGAGGAGCTGGCAATTGGCTGCGCTACTGCACGGCTCGCCGACCTTCCGCGACCGAGTCAGTCGGCCCAGCGTTTAGTTCGCCGGCCGCCGACGGGTCGTCGCAATTCGCTCGATCAGTTGAAACTAAGCCACAACACGTTTGGGAATGGACGAATGTGCTTTTCTTTACTTCGTTAGTTTGTACACTGTATCTAGCTCCAAGTCAAGGTCGCTTCACACAAGCGCTGCACAAGCGCACATGCGACGCTTCGCTGACTGGTACGCCAGTAGGAAAATATAAAGCCTCTTGAAGGGGGAGAAGAGTCAGCGAAGTCAATATAGGTACTAAGGAAATAAAATCAACTGATATATTTTACCTACCGTACAGCGTGAAACTAGGGTGCGGGAAGCACTTGTTTGCACTGGGCGAACAAGCACAGCGGTCAGCAGCACGACTACCCATCTGCGAACGCTTTTCCGTCTACGAAATGCGATGGCTAGACGTGAGCTATTGTGGAAACTCGGGGACGCTTACTGCACGAGCGCAATACAACAAATAGTCACCTAAGCTGCTTGAAATACTAAAAATAAATAAAAGTGTAAACTGGTTATACATTATATAGCTTATATTTCCATCATCGGCATCGCCCCTCCCGTAGTCTAGTGGTCTGGAGCGCTAGGTATGTCACCGCAGTTATTTTGCAAGTCACAAGTTGGAATCCCCGCGGGTACATGCTTTTTTTTTTTTATAAGTTCACTTTTTCGTTTTTCGGCGATGTTTTCTATACTGGGTTCACCTTTTTTGGGGCCGCAACGTTCATTGCTCCACGAACTAGTCCACAGAACTCGCGCAGGCTGGCACTGGCGCGCTAGCGAGTTCTCGTTGGCGTGCTGTTGCCATATGCACCGACTGCATGCAGGCAGTGGGCCCAGGCCAGAATCAACAGACCCTTGGACTGGTGCGAACACGCTTTTTACGATACAGGCATGAGTGAGGCAAGCTCCAAATATGAGAAAAGCGCATGCATTTGAGCGTCTGCGGGGACGCGGAGGGCGTTCATGCACTGCGTAGGGCTCAGCCAATGAATGCTACGATTCCAAGCCGTCCTGGGAGGCTTATCTTATGCATTTTACAGTCGACAACATGGCAGAAGCGCGGTACTACGATTACTGTGATATTGAGAATGCCCATCCAACGATGCCATCGGATGTCAAACATGTTGTTTTACAGAACCGAAACCGAAACCGAAACTTGTTTGATTGCTAACCTTGGGCATCATCCAATCACGGTGCCCCCTCCTCCCAACGTCACAGCTTAGTTGGTGCGGCCGCCGCAAACCGCGCATGTTAGTTTTTTCTTCTTTCGCGCTTTGTCAAATAATTATCGATTAGTCAACCGGATAAACGATGAAAAGTGTGCTAATTTGAGCCAGTCTACGCAGTGCAAGCAAAAACGGGAGCTTGAAAAATACACTTCAGTGTCCCTTTAACCGGTTATGCCAGCCGAGTGAAATGTTACACAAGTAATTATGGGATGTTGCCGAAATACTGCCAAAATTCCCGTAGTTCGCAATCACAAAAAAGGAGCATACGCTTCTGAATGTGACCTGCTTTGTCATCCACTCCGATTATGGACGGTCCTATCCTGCATTTGAGCAAGTGTGTCATAACCCCTACTGGGATTTTAGGCACTCATATTTCATGTATACTCAGTCGAAATAAAATTCAGTTCAACAAAATTCCGTTTTGTTGAACAGCCCACAGCTTCATGAGGCAACGGCCTACAGGGCTGACAATGTCTCAGGACAATGCGTAAAGAAAGACGGCCCGTGTGAATTCATTGATCCATCCTTGCCTTCTGCATTACTTGGAGCGTTATGCCGACAATCCACGTTAAACGTTGATTGTTGGCATTACTGCTAATCATGTGGGATTCCCGCAAACAGATCGGCCTAATAGAAGACGTTTGGGGCCGCTACACCGCTTTCCCTTGCTACAAAAGAAAAGAATTGCATGTAGGGAAGCGGTTCCGTCTTTCAATACTGTCCTCTGTACTTTCGGCCCAAGCATTACATAGCCACACCACAAAAAGATCCGTGCTACTATGCAAGAGCCTTATTCTCACAGGAATTGTCGAAGTGCGCAATTTCAAGAGGAACATTTTCGTGACGGCCTCAATACACGTAGTTAGGACACGTAATAACAACTCTGCCGTCCTTTTACAACTAAGTAAAGGTCGGTACAGGTAGCAGTTTTTATTTGTTACCAAAATACAATTGGGGCTTTCCACTCATGTTTTGCGGCCTCTTATGAGGCGGAGCAACTGGAACCCGACCTCATCAATGTTTACACATTTCTTCAGAAGTAGCAACAGCCTCACCGGCTATGGAAGCAATGAATACGGACACGTGAGACATGTATTTTGGACAACTAACTGGCCAAATTAAAAACGTCAATTCGCAAAGGTTCATCTGCCGAAGTTCAACATTCACCTATGCACGCACAAACGGCCGCTGCCGACTGTCGGTCTTTTTTTTTTCGAATTTCAAGCGGACAGTGTAGTGATGTGTAAATATGGTTTGATTACTTGAGGAAATTCAAGCCTCGAATCCCTGGATCATGTTTCGACCACTGTGGCTGCATTTACGCAACTTCATTAGCAGAAAAAAGAACTCGAAAGGGCTGTCCCCTCTCCGCATACTGCTTACTGATTTCCGGCAGCATTTCATGTGACGCTTACTCTAGTAGGCTTGGCTTGACCGCGAGGCTCGCCCACCCTCCGATACCGCCAGCCAGCCGTCTGCGGGCGGGTCGTCGCAATTCCTTCGTTCATCCACGACAAGGTTTGTGCCCGGAAGAATGTGCCTTTCGTTTCTTAGTTTGTAAAGTGCATCAACCTATGAAGTCTAGGAAATCATAGTAGCCACATACAAGTGCTCAGGCGACACGTCCTTGACTTCGATTCACTGGAGCTGTATGCATCACATGCCTGCGCCACTCGTACGCTACTAGAAAATCTAGGCCAAGCTATATGCGGGAGAAGAGACAGTGAAATTAAATATTTAATAGGAAAATAAAACCAATTAAAAAACCTATTGTAAATCTTTGCACCAATATTCGGCAATCAATCACATTTTCTGAAGGCTGAACAAGCAGATATTCAATGAGTTTTCCGACCTAGGGGCGCAGTCACTAGTCATAAGGTAATTATGGGGTTGTGGTGGATGCTTACCGCACAAGCGTTAATCAAAAAGTATTCACCCAAGCTCCTGGGACATCTGAAAGTGAGAAATAAACAACCTATAGCATATATGCTTCATATTTCCTCCTCCGCCATGCATTGGTTTAGGGCCGAGTTGTTTGACGCAGGTTCCAATCCACGATTGCACATCCTTTTTTTCAGAGTTAATTTTTTTTTGTTTATGCGACTTTTTCTATGCTGCATTCAGGATTTCGTGCGGCTAGCACGCTGGCGAGTTATCGCTGGCGTGGTGTTGACAAACATCGAAAGCTTGCGGTAACAGTCCCGAATAAGCCTACTGTCGGCCTGGGGCAAACACTCCTATAACGACACAGTGACGAGTCGAGCAAGCTCGAAATGTGTGGGCGGCGCGCTTCGCAGTACAGCGTCCCCGATAACGGGGAGAACCTTCAGCCACTGCGTGCGTCTTGGCTAGTAAATTCTGCGGTGATAAGCGGTGCGTGCAGGCTTAAATGACTTATTCTACAGCCAATATCAGGGCAGAAGTGCGGTATGCCGATATTTCAGATATCAAGAACACCAAACCAATCATAAAGATGGAGGTCAAGCATCTACTTGCCCGCCATTGACACCGATACTGGTTGGAATTCTATTATTTTACGTCGTCTAATCACATCGCAAGACGAATACGTGCCACAGCGTTTAGCCGTTGCAGCGCCGCAAATGTCGCATCGTCTTTGGTCTTCTTCCAGGCTTATACATAAAACACTACTCTATCGACCTAATCATGGTTAAAAAGTGCGCTTTTTTGAGCCAGGTAATGAATGCATAAAAAAAATTACACCATCTTGCCGTAGGGGAACCCTGAGTAGTATGCGAAGCACGCATGGGGTCGATTCAAGTGCCCATTACTTTTCAGTTCGTCGTTTCCGTGAAGTTGAGGTACGTAGCTACCGTTATATTTACCGTTGGGTTTCTGTGGTAACTACCCCCCGCAACTACGAAATGGGAAAATGCGTTGACCGCATGCCTGTTTCGCACACTACTCAGTGTTCCCCTACGGGAAGGTGGTTTAATTTTATTGAAGGGGGGGGGGGTGTTAGAGCGGAGAGGCATTAAAGAAAGAGAGAGAGAGACGTTGCACGTGGTATGAGTCTGTCGTTAGCATTATCATCATCATATTCAACGTAGGGGACATCCAGCTGTGGTTGGCGTTCCGCTTTGATTGTGACGGCCTAATGGTCTGTGAAATTTGAAGTCAAGGGCTGTTGTAGTGGATGAACCCTAAAGCTTGCTGAAGATGAGGTCGATGCACGTTCCCCGGATGATTGTAGGCTGCTTGTAATCACGGCCCGCCGAGACTCGCCGACTCACGCCGCGGCCGACGATGATGAAACGTCGAAGGCACGTGAAGCGTGCTCGTCTCGTGCCAGCCCAGGAAGACACCGGAAACACTGTCGCTCCAGGAGCCATAGAAGGGACCGGTCGTTCAGCAAGCCGAGCATGCGCATTGGGGGTGTGGACGGCCGCAACACCGACAACGACAAGAGCGGGACATAGCCCCGACCATGAGATGCGTCGCATCTAAAACGAAAGTTTGGCAAATGCATTTCAGTGTCGCTTAGAATTGAAAATTTAGGAAAACACCGAAGCAAGAAGCTTCCGGATAGCCTAACGTGCGAACAGCGGCAGCAGGAGACCGTACTGCCTCTAGGTGATCAAATTGAATGTTTTTTAGCGCGAGAGATGTACTGCACTATGTGTCAAGGGGAGCAATCACTGCGCAAGTGACCTTCCGCAGCAACAATCAAATCTACGCTCTACGCTTTCTTATCGCTTAGTCGTTCGGAGCCTCGCTCCCACGGAACCACGTGCCTAGTGAGTGAAAGAACTTTCATGACTTGCGAGGAATATTTTGGACGTACTTAGCCTTTTGAAGCGAAGCTTCTTACATTTACCATCAAAGGTGTTGTCGCGGCCGTTGGTGTCAACAGAAAACTCCCGCGAAGAGTATAAGTGACTGGCACCGGCGGCAATCAAACCTGAAACAAACACGGGAGCGGAATGAGAGCCCGTTGTCTTATCGATTGCGATGCGAGCCCATGCTGACGCCGGGGAGACAGATGATGCACTCACCGAGCCCAGCTGCAGGTTTACCCCTGGGTTCTCGCTGAATGCCACGTTTTAGCGTCATGCTACCTCTCGCGCATGTCCACGGCACGTGTAGCGGCCGTATGTGAGCCTTGCGCATACTCTACCAGTTATTAAAATTTAAAGTAAGCTCACACCAATTTATGACATCTTACTCGCCTCCGTCTCTGCCGCTGATCTCGTCACCTCCTTCGGCGGCGCCTGGGACGAAGGAGAAGTGACAAGACAGGTTGAGCTTCCTTTACTTTAAAAAAAGTTTCAACTCATGTGCTTCACCGATACAACTCAACCAACCACCATTCATGAATCGCGCATTGATTTACACTAGCAAATAATATTTTTTTGAAGTAAAAAACGGTGTGGTTAAGCGCATTTCGCTGGTCTCTGGCATACGTTCTGTAGAGCCACATGTGCGAATTCAAGTGACGTCACACGGGAAATCGTTGTGGGTTTCGTTTACAGCTTCGCTTTACAACCACCTTCACATGGTGGCTCGCACACAGTGTTTTTGTTTTGTGGCAGACCACACTATTTCTTGTATAGTGTTATCTTCCTCGTAGCGTGTTTATATTTTTCGTTAGTTGTACTTGACAATGATATGTTCCTCTGAAGTGCTATCTGTTACAAAGGCAAAATGAATTCTTTCTTTGTTGTCAAACCACTGAACCTGTTCACCTAATCCATTTTTTAATTCCTAGTTTTCTTCTTAACATTTAGTCCGCTTCAGCTATATCCTACAATTTTCATTCTTTTATTGTGTGAGACTTTCTAGTTGGCCTGTATTTGTTTCCCACCCCTTTTGTATTACCACCCCTATTTAATATCCCTTCAGTTGGGGCAGGTTCAGCAAAATAAAAAAATAAATAAATATTTATATGAATTATGCCTACACTGAACGGAGTATTTTGTAGCTGCTAGTAATGTAGGGAGACAAAAATAAGTAGTTCAGATGGGTTCTATTCTCATTTTTTGCGCAAAAAAAGAACATTTCAGATGCCTTTGCTTACGCAATGCTTATTAGTGCTTACTTTCGCAAACCACATTATGGTAGTCGAATCGCCCACGTTTGAGAAGACTGCGGCATCAATAACTTGTATGGGCTGTGAGTTCGCGTGAATTCCCACAAATGGCTGGTTCAGATGAGAGCTATTAAGGGCACAGGGTAAGATGAAATTAAAAAAAAATATATTTTTCCTTCGTATTACGAAGCTCACCTACTATGCATATATATGATCACACTTATCGTACAAGGCTGTATTTATGGCTCAAAAACAGTTGTTCCGTAGGCAAGTAGTCAGTGACCACGTCCCATTTAGAATGTCCTCCATGTTTAGAGTCATTTTGGCCATCAGAACGCTAGCAGCTGCAGATCAAAACGCTCGTCTCAAACCAGCTGTATTAAGAAATGGTTTGGCAAGTATCGCATAACTGACTTTTCATCCAAGGCAATCCAACAACGCTCTGCCCCTTTTTTTCGCATTTGTACTTTAGAGCCCTGCGTCAAAACTTGTCTTTGTTGTGCTTCACACTCTTCAAGGCACCCCGAAAAGCTTTGTGAAGGTGGCAATCAAACGCATTCAGGTGGTAGAACACATAACCGGGGATTTTTGAGCCACGTGTGAGCCCCATATGTTGTACGGATAATTTGTAAACGATTTTTGAAGATCGCCTTTCTCAGCCGATCATTGTGACGCCGCAGCGAGCCGACCGCGGCTGACGTAATATCCCACGGCGGCTGACGTAACGCTGGTCGCGGCTGAGGCAACGGCGAGGCGCCCCCCTGATTCGGCCGATCGTCAGCCGCCAGTAACGTCACTGTCATCGGCTTCCGCTTGATTTTCCTTCTTCCTGTGCGATCCCGAGTAGGCGAAGAGTTCCGGATTCTGCAGCGACGTTCCAATACGAGCGCTCCGCGTCCTCTGGGTCTGGATAAAGATGAGTATCCGTGCCACGTCGTGGCTGCAAAGCGAGTGACTGGAGTGGTGTCAAAATGAGGCACTCTCTGCCGAAAGATCCGCACTTGCGAGCTCTTTGGCTGGAGCGCATCGGCCTCTCCGAGTCGCCGGCACCCAGAAGTGCTCGCTTGGTGGCCAGCATTTTCCGCCGAAGCGTACCTCTACAACTTGGAGTTTGTGCGGAGGAGCGCCGTGGGCATGCAACATCTTGATTTGAAGAAGAATACCGTGCGACATTGTTACTTCCCAATACCCGGGTTAGTCTGTCAGATAACGGGTGTTACACTGGTTATGAACAATTCGCCCAATGTTTTACCAATATCGCGGGAGCGTCGACCGTTCCGTCGATGAGCGCCGTTAACGGCTGATACTGTTAAATGCTGGTTGAAGGGCAGTGTGATAATCGAATGAAAGATCAGGGGCGGCCGTCTGATCTTGCAACAGTTTAGCGGCTACTCTCGCCGGGTTTGTCGTATCGCTCCATCACATGGCGCTGATCGACGAGCGGCGACGCTCCCGTGATATTGGTGGTGAAAATTGGCCGGTTTGTACTGCACCCTTCACATGGAAACGATATCAAGTTAGGCCTCGCTCCTTGCGTGGGCTGGGCGGTTAATGTTCATGTACAGTGCACAGCCTCGTATGTGCAGTAGCTTGGTCCTACCGAACACGGAAGACCCTCCCGTGATATTGTAGAACCGCATTTTACACTGAATTCGGGGAGGGGGGAAGCGAAAGCGCGTTTATAAGACTTCGCCGAGTTAACTGTTATATATCGTATCACTTGTGTTCGCGGAAGACGTCTGTATGGCAAGTAAAGCAATCATACGAAATGTTTTTTTTGAAACGGGAATGCTGTTTTCGCTCAGCTGGAAAAATGCAAAATCGGCAGCGGAACACAAGTCGAAAATTATTGGGGGGGGGGGGGTGGCACGTAATGCAGATGGAGATTGCTCGACACTGTTCTATATTGCAAGGTCCACCTGTTCTCTCTTGCAAGGAGTAACTTGGGGGAGGCATTCCTACACTTGCAGCTGTCATGGAATATATAAGGAGGGAGTTTGCAGCACACTGGCAATGTCACTACATGCTAAATGATGGCCAGTACACGCAATGCTACTGTACGGGATTTCTAAGCGTTTTGCTGTCTCTTCTCTAGCGTCCCCGGCTTTTGCTGCCCTGAAAGGCATCGTGGAGAGCCCTTCCCTGCTGCGTTACTTGACGCAGATGGCGCCCGCAGCCCAGACCTTCCCTCTGGAATCCTTCCACAGCGTGCTTATCCACTTTGCCCCAAATTCGAATGCTTTCACTCAAGGAGTGATGAAAGCCAGGTGAGTGATCTAATTATTGCAAAGTACACCGAGCTGAGCTAAGGGCTTTGCTAACACTTTCTGCAGGACTCGGCTCGCTGTGCTCCACTTTAACGAGAATGCGGCACGGTAGCAGGCAGAGACACAGGATGGGATTAAGAGGTACAAGATCAAGGTCATCCAGGTCGAGGAAGGGGCACTATACCACCTGCCCAGTCAAGGAGGAGAGGAGCTACAGTAAGTGCCAGTAAAATGTTTTACTGAAGGAGCTTGCGCTCCAAGTTGTACAGAAGTCACCACTGAGCCTGTGGACAGTCTGTTTTTTATTTGCTAGCCAACAATATCACCAAGGGACAGGCGGACAGTAGCACATTCACTGCTATGACCACTTGTCTGCTAAGACACATGAACAAAGCTAACTAGCAATTACGACAGCTTGTGGCTGCTGGTTATCAGACTACAACGTAACATTGATAAAAGGTGTCTCTGTGATGAGGTAGGCGCTGGATAATTTCCCGGAAAGCTTGTTTAAAAGCGTACAGCATTGCAAGTGCACTTTAGAGTACAGAATATTGCACATGCACTTATGAAGGCGAGAAGTAGTAACCAGCGAGGAAAATGTTGAGTCAATCCAGGCAGTTCGTTGCTAATAAACGCAGTTCAATTTGGCGGCTATTGTCATCCTTGCTTATTTCGGCTGCCTTACACTCAGGTTTTTTTCCTGGCCTTCAAAATTTCAGTGGTCGGTTTAGAATCAGGGCCAGCCTAGATTTGAGTAAATACGACAGTCATATTAAGATGCTGAATTCTTGAAAAGTGCCTGCCATGCACTGTTTGTTCACAGGATATGTGGCCGAGCTGATGATGAACGCGGTGCAACGATGCGAGACCCAGTCGTACAGGACCAGCCGCGAGAGCACCAAGTCCCTTGCGTCTGAGCAAGGGGCTGGGAACTGCATTAGGCCACCATCAAAGGACGAAGCAGGGAGCGCAAGGCGCAGCTCGTACAGAGCAGGCGATCTCGCTACCCCCACTCGTCCGTGGGCTGAGCACATTGGTGAATGAATAGGAGGAAGCCAGCGTGAGCTCGCCTCACTGGTGCGTGGCTTGGGCCTCTAGCTCCAGCTTCAAGAAGACGGGCCTATCAAATGCCCTGGATGCCCCTGAAGACCACTTGCTGTGGGGTGAAGACAAGGAGTCTGAAGCCAACGAGGCAACGGCCAGCAATGTCGGCACTGACTCGGACTAGGACTCTTCCCGCTGTTTTCTCACCTTCTCCAGACCATCAGCCAAAAAAGTCGGCTGCATTTTTTTCCTTCCAAAAGTCCCTTTGCAAGGCCCACGACGTGATGCATTTGCGAGGAACGCACTGCGCACAGTCTCCAACCAAGGTATCGTCTCAAACTCTCAGCGCAAAATCTGCAAATAAAATAAACCTATCCTCTGACTTTGAGGAGAAGCTAGTCGCATTCCAGCAGTAGGAACGGAAGTACCAGTGCGCACTGCTGTTGGTACTGGGCGTACTATGCTCGTTTTCGCTGCACAGCAGTCCACTGCTTGGAGTTGTTGTACACCACAATGGCCGATTGGAGTAAGCGGCGATGTCTTATGTGACCGTTTGTCGAGCATACCCCATGTTTCACGAAACGATTAGTGTAACAAAAACAGGCCATGTGCAAATACGGTCAAAAACAAGGCAATGGTGGACACCGGTCCACAGCTGAGTATGGTAGCGCCGTTTGGGAGGACTGACGGTAAGCAAAGCTGCAGAGCCTAATGACACACAGGAAGTTCATTTGAATATCCGCCCTGGTGACTTCATGGCAGACGTTATGTTCTTGCCATGTGAGAGAAGATATGAGATGCCCGCCATCGTCAGATGAAATGAAGGCACCCTCCAGGACGCTGCACTTGATAAATATCAGTGCATTTTCGGAAGCAACAAGTTTGTTGCTTCCGAAAATGCTTTGCCAGCAGCCGGCTCGATAGGGTCTGGAAATCCGGAGTAGGCGGGCACACCGGCTGCTCGAGCCATCTAAAACTGCTTCGCGTTCTGTCGTGAAAAATGTTGCTGTAGCCTGCAATGGCTCGAAGACATAAAGGCTACCGTAGCCAGAATTTGCACTCTAGACCGCACCGGTGCTGCTTGTGCTTCGCCCCTACTTTGGACGCAATGGTGAAAAAATGAATGGGAAGCAGGTGGCAAAGTCAGCTTCGCTCATAAACAAAAGCTGAGAGAGCTACCAAACATATGATCTTTTCAGTTCAAACTATTTCGTCCACCCTTTAGGGTCACTTGAGGGACAGGCTGCGAAAGCATTGTGACTGGCTGACGCTGCAAGGCCACCAACTCACCTACCGAGCGCATCAAGTGCGCTTCACTCAGCCAAGTGACCACGGCATTGGACAAAAGTTTGACCAAGCTAACCATAAGGGGCCCTGCAAGTGCAGTATCTCCAACACACTGGATGGAAAAGAGGACAGTGCGCTGTGGGAAGAGGATAGCGACAAACACGACGAGTCAGTATTGAATGTGCTACGACAAGTTCCGCATGGGTAATAAATTGCATGTTCTAGTCCCAGTCCACTGCCTTTTCATTCTGCTACATTTGAGGCAAGCCGAAAGAAAAAGGTTTCTGACCTTCAAAAAGTACCAGTCTTCAAAATAGCGTGCACGAGCGTCAGTAAATCGAATGCTGGGCTTGTGCAGCATATGAAAAAAAAGAAGGAAACGCGCGCTTCCCCTCGAACAGAGATAAGACAATCAAGCGTGGCTAGATTCTGTCAACAAAACACGCAAGTAAACAACACAAGCATGGTTCTAGGCATTACGCCCCTCAAAGCGTGCATCGATGCATGATGCTGAAATGAAATGGTAATCTAAAAAACTATTAGTCCATCCGAAGGTGGCCTGTTAAAAGATTGTGGCTTTCGATTGATGTAGGGTTTAACACTCCGACGGAACACAGGTGATGAGGCGCGCCGTAGTGGAGGGCTCCGAAGGAATTTTGACCACCTGGGGATCTGTAACGTGCGCCGAAATCTCGTTCACACGGGCGTTTTTGCTTTTCCCGTCCATCAGAAAAGCGGCCGCCACGGCCGGAAATCGAACCCGCGACCTTGTGCTCAGCAGCGCAACATTTAGGCCACTGAGCCACCGCGGCGGGTAAGATGGTGGCTCTCGAGGCTGCTGCAAAACTACCCAGCATTGGTCGGCATGGCTGCGTTGTTCATGGCGCTGGTCATGCTGTCTTCAATCTTCACTTTTTCTGTCTGTAGTACAAACTTGGGTTGGAGACCTTGCTTTTGGCGGCTGGCTGGAACAAGTTGAGCTTCATTGGCGTCTTGCAGAGGGTTGAGGATGCATGTACCCAGCCCCTCTACCTGCAGATTACGAATTTCATATTCGCATGAATGGCCTTACGCGCACAGCACAGAGCTAATAAAGCTTTATGAACATGAATATCTGCAACACAAAGGAAACTGTTTTTAAACTAGCGGGTACCCTAGTATGTGTCAAGCTACTAAATACAGCATGCTTATCAAGTATAGGCACCGGACAGTGAAGTTTGCGCTACTGCAGCGCCATCTCTTGCCGCCGCTTACCTAACCAAATTGTGCGAAACGCTATGGACCAACACATCCCAAAGCAGCGAAATCGCTCCAGTAAGTTTCCCTTCTGGTTCAGTCACGAGCTGCGTGACACGCTTCGAAAAAAACATAATTTCCACCTTGTTTAAGGCTCACATTGACCCGTCTTCTCTGGCAAACTTCAAGAATGGCGGTCCTTAGCGAAGAAGTTACTTGCCCAGGACAAAAAGAACTTTAGTGACTACACCGAAACTTCTCTAACCCACTCCCCTTGTGAGTTCTGGCGGTATATTAAGTTCCGTACACGTCATGCACGCGATAGCATAACCATTCAGGATGGCGACAAGTTTGTGTCTGACCCGGAAGGCGTATGCGAACTCCTTGCACGTCATTTTCTTCTACCTACTCTACGTCGTCTGACAGCGGCAACGAACTGCGCTTCCAGTCTCATGGGCCACTTTTGCAAATCCCGAACATTACTGAGAGTGATGTCGTGCGCGCTATCCGCAAACTCCCCTCAAAAAAGTCGGCGGGCTGCGACAGCATTCCATGCTTTATTGTGAAAGGCTGTTGCGTCATCTTTGCACCTCTGCTCTGCCACATCATACGCATGTCACTTCTAGAGCAACATTTTCCGTCAGACTGGAAATTAGGCGCTATCTTCCCTTTGCACAAGTCTGGCAGAGCCACTGTCCCCGGAAACTACAGGCCTATCTCTCTATTGCCTTCCTTTCTAAAGTCTTCGAAAAAGTCATGCATGGTTACCTTCTAGCAGCAATGCGTTCATTAATTCATCCCAACCAACACGGCTTAGGCCAGTACCCGGTAGGCCACAGAATCAAATCTCGCATGTTTCCTAAACGACATCGGCCCCCCAGTGCTCTCTCGTCAACAGATAGATACCGTATATTTCGACTGCAGCAAGGCCTTCGATGCTGCTAATCACGAGCTACTGCTTCGCAAATTGTCCGCATACGGTTTATCCAGTGAGTTCTGTCAGTGGTTCGGCAGTTACTTAAAAGGCAGGTCCAATTGCGTCTGTTATGAAGGCGTCACCTCCCGGCCTTTCGCCATGATATCAGGGGTACCTCAAGGGTCTACACTGGGCCCTCTCCTCTTCAACATTTTTGTTAATGACATTCACTCTGTCATTGGACACTGTTCGCTCTCTCAGAATGCCGATGATATGAAGCTGTATCGCGCGGTTTCCTCACCGGATGATCGCGTCCTGCTGCAACATGACATCAATGCAGTTTCGGCATGGTGCGACAGCAACTGCTTAAAGCTTAATCTCTCCAAAACTATTGTGATATCTTACACTCGTAAAACTGCCCCGCTCACTTTCCCGTACTCTTTTGCTCGGTTTTGCCATAAAACGCGCCACTGTAGCGCGCGATTTCGGTGTATTGATGGACGCAAATCTACTCTTCAAAACGCACGTGAACCATCTGACGAACTCCTGTCTCCGAACACTTGGCATGATTTCACGAGCCATCCACGTGAATT
>JABSTR010002266.1:0-54182 GCA_013339765.2 Haemaphysalis longicornis
GTTGCCAAGCGTTTTTTTATTTATTTGCACTGTTAGGAAGAGTTTCCGGCATGTCATCATTAACATCATTGTAGTTACATTCACTTATCCTTATATAAGTGAAAATAACTCTGTCTGGACGTTCTGGATACATTCAGTGAACTTGAAGCTATACTGCAGAAATCTCAACTGCTTTTGTATGCGTGATCGAGTTTGTGATCTTAAAAAGTATAGGAGGAAAGTGGGCTAATGGTAATTCATGATGGTTCAGCGAACTGGGGAGCGCAGGGGTAAACACCACACAAAGCAAAGAAGAGGCACACCACAGCACGCGCGCTCATCTTTTTGCCTTCTTTTTGCCTCTTCTTTGCTTTGTGTCTGTGTTTACCCCCGTGCTCTCAGTTCGCTGAACCATCTTGAAATTAGTACCAAGATGTATTGTAGACTAATTTTTTAAAATTTTGATATCTATTGACTTACTGTTAGTGCAAATAAAGTTAGTGATTTCTGATATTTTTTAGTAAAAAATTCCAGCTTTGCATGCGCTTCGAGTCCTGGAAAAAACCTGAAACTGAAATAGGTCCTGGAAAGTCCTTGAATATCCTTGAATTTTTGTTTTTGAAACCTGTACGAACCCTGTGCAGCTCAAATAGGTTGAGTTGAATGAACTTCATTTGTCCAAACGGTTGTTGCTGTGCACGGGGCTAGGCTGCCAGGGACACAGCGTTCGAGGAAATCATCTTCCGAGGTCCTCTGTCACGGCTCCGGCCCTCTGGACGGCCCACACCTGGTCTTCAACGGCCTCTTTAGTTCAGCACTACCAAAGCTACAGTCTGTACGAAAGCCACAACGCTTGCACTGTGAAACATAGCCCCACATACAAGTGCCCTAATGTTGACAAAGTTGGCTAAAATTGGCGTTTCTTTGGTGTGTTTTATGCCACATCAATACATGTTTATTCTTCTTTGCATTATTTATTTGTATCGGTTACCGCTGATAACTGCGTTTACGAATCAACATGGCAGCACCCATGCAGAAGTGACTGCACGCTTCGATCCATGCTTGCTCTTGCAACATGCCCACTGCACTGACGACAGTAAACAAATCAGCCATTGATTTGTTTCATCTCACTCTGGCATTAAAGCATGAGGTACGTTTTTGTCGATATTAGCAAGATATGCTGCTTGCTTAGCCACCACTACTAATCATAACGCATCGAGGCATCGTTCTTGGTCTGACGACTGCGTCGTCAGACCAAGAACGATGCACCTCCGTATATTGGACGTGCACAACCTCGCACAGCATTCCGTGCGCATCAGATTCTCCTTGTTGCAAACAAAAAATAGAAAAAACGTTGCAATAGGAGAAGCGAAGGAATGCGTCGACAGAGAAACGGGTATAGGAGAGCCACGAATAGCATCTGAGAGAAACAGCCACAAAGTGAAGTTATCCACCAGCTTGACACACTACTGATCTTCAACAGAGCACCAAATTCATGCTTTTTCAAGTTCGCCGTGAGCAGAGACAAGGGCGAATGAAAACGTGTGGAGGGCCTAAGTGCCCTTTCTATTAGCTGAGGAGCCTGTAGCTCCACAGTGCTGAAGTGAACTTCTGAACAGAGTATAGGAACCGCACACTGACCAGAGGGAGCTGCATTGCTCACATGCCCTGTTTCGAAGACTTTGACATTCGCCGCTAGGGCGCAGAAAATAGATGCGTGTGCGTGCTTCCCCAATGTATCCCTACCACAATCCGCCGAAGACACAGGGCGCGAAACGCGCGTGTCGCGTTCCATTTATCATTGACACCATATCAAGGTTGCTTTTTTTTTTTTTTATCTGCTAAGCTATGTATTCTGGCACGCATTCAGACTGGAAAAACTCTACTGAACAGTGCTATAGATGTAGCGTTCAATGCGAGTGCAAGGAATGGTGCAGAGCTCTCATTTTTTTTTATAGGCATGTCATTCATGAAAAGTCGTTAAATCGGCTGAAGACAGTCTGCAAAGCGATGTAGACTCGTCATCACGCTCCACTAACTCCTCTTAAGGGAACTCAAATTTAAGAACAAAATTCTATGTTGGTTGAAGCGTTACTCGCGAGTCTCGCATAGACTAGTGCCAGATTTCCTCTAAATATAGTATATTAGTGTGAAAGTGACGTAATCATTAATTCGTGTTATCTGGGCTGCAGGCTCGGACAGCAGTCTAATTGTGCTGTCTGCACTTGTTAGATTGAATCCATGGTCCCAAAAGTCTTATAATTTCTGTACTTTCGATATGCGCACCCACGCCAATGTGGCTGTTAGGTTGACTTTGTTACGTGGTTCGGCCTGTGCGCTTTAGGTAATTTTAAGGTTAAGCATTAGATCCTTATCAAGCATGAAACTTGACCGTCTCCTTTTCTCTGGGATGAGTCATCCAAAAAAGGGATGAGATGATGTCCACCAGAAAACTGGAAAACTTGTGACCTCAAGAGAAGAAAATGGAGACTGGCATTGGCAGTAGCACGTGAAGCCCGGTCAATGTTCCCTGGTCACATTGATGAGAATGGACGCCTTCAGGCAAAGATGATAGTCCTTTAGCTTTTGTGCATTTGTACACACAAGTGGCGGCCACTTGGAGTGTCGGCAACAGTGTCCAATCACGGTGGTGGCACCTTGGTGTGGATACTCTTGACTGGTCTGGTTTTCTTGAACTCTAGACTGGATGTAGAACCTGTGCATCTTAGCGAGAACAAACGGAACAACACGAAAGAGACATGTAAACAGAATGGGCACTCATCCTTTTTAAATGTCTTTTTCTTTTGTGTTTGTTCCGCTGCACTCTCAAAGGTGCACAAGTTCATTTCTCAACATAGGACCTCAAAAACTTCGCAAAACAACTGCGTTCGTGTATTGGCTTCACAATGTCTAACATTGCATAATGGGGACTCAAAATAAGTTTTAAATAGGTTGATAAACCTGTGGTTTGCCTGTCCGACTTCTGACACTGGGCAAGCCTTGTAAACCCACCTCTCGCCAAATGAAGTCTCGCAGCGAAAGTTGAGCCAGTGCCCAACACGCTATTTACTATCTGAACAACTATGGCATAGTGCATGAGGGCATTACAAAAAATAAAAGCTCTTCATTCCTGTGTTTACAGTTTATCAAAACCAAGCTCACTCTGCGCCGCCGCCTAACACATATAGAATTGGCAACCATTTGAAATCGGAAATGACGAACCTTTGGCAAGGTAACGACCATGTGCAGTGTGGGCAACACCCTGATCTCTGGGGTCTATAGCCAAGCCTCAACTCCTCCGACCTTTCAACAGTTTTGTTTATTTCCTGCGTTGTAACTTTGACGTGGTACGTGCACACAATTTGATTGATTGAGCGAATGTGTGTCACACTTAACATTGCACTGCGTAGCAAAGGCACTAGGATATGGTGGCACCTTTAAAAATCGCGACGGGCGCTATTTTGACTGCTTAGATGAACTACGTTTGCACGGTGATCGATGCATGAAATCATGATGAAGACTGCTCACAAGGCAGACTTGATTAAATGAGACGAGGCCGTGTTTTCTTAATCTAGAGAAAGTAAGTAGCAAATGTGTTCACAGCAAAGCTCTGGTTTCTCTTCCATTTATTCTTACGTGAAAAACGCAACATGGCAAAGTACCCAAAAACGTTGCTAGGTCAAGGAAGTGCTAAATCCCACTGAGTCAATACTTTTGATAATTGCCTATTCAATGCATATGTTGAGAACTTCACCCTGTCGAACCACCAATTTACAGCACAAAAAAGGCAAAAGTGCTATGATTGAAAGAGAGAAAAAATACTGGAAAATTACCTGAGCAATCGGATTGCTATGAACGAAACTACTACTAGCATAGAAAATCTATGCTAGAAGTAGTTTCGTTCTGCCAAGTTCAGGGTAAAGAGACGGTTGCAACGAAAGTTGATTGATATGTGGAGTTTAACGTCCCAAAACCACCATATGATATGAGAGCGACGCCGTAGTGGAGGGCTCCGGAAATTTTGACCACCTGGGGTTCTTTAACGTGCACCGAAATCTGGCACACGGCCTACAACATTTCCGCCTCCATTGGAAATGCAGCCGCCGCAGCCGGGATTCGATCCCGCAATCCTGCGGGTCAGCAGCCGAGTGTACCTTAGCCATAGACCACCGCGGGGGGCAACAAAAAAAGTTCAACGCCAACTTTCTTCTTCCTCCATGGTTCGAACCAGCAATAGAGGAGGCGCTGTTCGAACCGTCGGCCATGCGGAACCGTGCGAACTTGAACGACACCCTTTTACGGCTCGGTATGTAATGTGATAAAGCAGAAAGTTCTATTGAGCTGTATTCTGGAGCTGCGATTCGCCCTTGCCGACCCTACTTTACGAAGTTTTTTAATACAAGGCTCAGCTCTGCCTCGCATTCCGTCTCCATGCTTTCTGTGCACATGTAGCGTGGTTCGCCGTGTCACTACTCTTTGTTGGAGGTAGCCTGCTTCCCACATATAACCCCAGAGAACACTTTTTTCCCAGTGGAAGCCATAAATAGGCTGTGAAAGGTTTCCACCAGGTTCAACCAATGGCTTCACAATCGGAAATGCTACCCTTGCTTTGATGGAGGCTACTAGCTCGACTCATTGCAGAAAAATTAAACTGCCAGGGCTCCATCAGCAGAAGCAGAGAAACCAAAAGGAAACACGCCTGTTGATAGACTGATCGCATGTCTGGACTAGGGAGGACTCAAGTACCCCACAAAGAACTGTCGTAGCACTGCTAATAAGCCTCAGGAATTAAGTTTGTGAACATCGTTCTTGACTATAGGAAACAAATTGTAAAGGCACTGGAGACAAGTGTGGAGCGAGCTGTAAACGTTTTGATAGACCTCCCTGTCCTAGAGTGCGAGAATGGAGACCGTGTCCACAGGAAAGATTTTTTGAACTACTCTGCAGGAGTTCATCAAGCCACTCCTAATTAAACATGCGATGAACATCACTGACCAACAACTGTGTGTCAAAATGTATGCTAAAAAGCCATTGTCGCGAAAAAATTCACAAATTGTAGTGTGGAGGTGTGTGTGTGTTTGGTCACTGTTAATTTTTGTGAAACTAAGGAAAATATATGAAATCATTTGGTTGACTATACTATATTTTTTGTCTATCACAAATTAAAGAAATAGAGAAGCATTAGTTACGGTAAACTGCATGGAGGTTTGCCTTCAGCCGCACACGTATGTTGGGTGCTAATATAATATTCGTGATAATAAAGCGCCAGTTTTGAAAATTGGCAGCTAGGTTGAATGTAATTTTAACTTTTGGGGGACATCTCCAGCACCTAAACATGAAACATAAAGAACATGGAATCAGGAAAAAATGTAGGACTTGCCTGTCCCAAAACTATTATGAGCTCCTAAGGTACTGCTGGAATGAAACATGCCTTAGCAATCTCCCAACGCATGATCACAACAACGAACTATTTCTTGCGTCAGGAGGGCAATAGCTTTGCTGTACAGTGATGCCACTCCGGAACCACAATTTGGAGCAATTTTGGAGCAGCTTGGAGCAACCGGTATCAGTTTTCAAGGTTGTCCAATACGGCGAGAAATGCATATGAATGTATGAAGAACATACATGTACTCATGAAGTCAGACATTTGTTTCACATTTTTTGAAGCTTTTCATTTATGCTTGCCAGCATTTGCATGTTTTGAGTGAGGCTCGTATTTGCCTCAGCCAGGAGCACTTGGCCACTTTCAATTTCTTCCATATTATGAAGTCTTGGTTTGGAAGACCTTTATTAGGCCCGAAGAACCGGCAGCCGACAGCTGAGATGAACGGACCAAGATGATGATGCTACGTGACAACGATGAGGATGCATGAGCACACATGATAATGATGATAATGTACAGATGAAGAGGATTGGTATACTAAATGCCCACACTAATTCCCCCCACGTGAAAGCGGCCAGCCTGGCCGCGGCAAGTCAAGGGGACAAAGAACGTCGCATGAAGGGCTTCATACGGGAGACATGGACGACCTCATGTAGTTCGATAACGGCGATCTGCTGGGGCTACAAGTGGCGTCACGCGATAATTCACTGGTGAAGTCTCTTCAAGAACTGTGTACGGCCCGAATAAACCGTGGCTGAATTTGTCGCACAAACCAGGTGTGCGAATAGGCGTCAAAAGGAGCACTTCGTCTCCAGGTTGAAAGGATACAGCACGATGCGATTCATCATAAACCAGCTTTCTGTCTTGCTGTCGGGCTTCAGTGTTTATACGAGCACGTTGGCGGCTCTCTGCGAGTCCGTAAAACGTATTCCTCTGAAGAGGATGGAGATGAATCCGCTTGGCAGGTAAAGAAAGAGACGTCCAGGAAGAAGTAGGGGAGCGTCCATAAACTAGGTAAAATGGTGAGTAGCCGGTTGTCCGCTGAATAGCCGTATTGTAGGCGAAAGTGACGAATGGTAGAACTAACGTCCAGTTCTTGTGGTCTGGTTGAATGTAGGCGGCGATCATGTCAGCAAGAGTGCGGTGGAATCGCTCAGTGAGGCCGTTAGTCTGGGGATGATAACTAGAGGCAGTCTTGTGAGTTGTGCCGGAGGCGCTGAAGAAGTTCGTTCACTAGTTGTGAAAGGAAAGGCCCTTCCACGGTCACTGAGCAACACACGTGGAGCACCATGACGCAGTATAATGGCTCGGAGGATGAAATCGGCAATCTCAGAAGCTGAACCTGTAGTAACGGATGCCGTCTCGGCGTAGCGCGTCAAATGGTCAATGGCTGTTACTATCCACCGGTTTCCAGCAGCACTGACTGGAGGGGGCCATAAAGATCGACGCCTACAACTTCGAATGGTGTGGCTGGGCACGGAAGAGGCTGTAGTGTACCGGCGGGAGCAGATGTTGGTAGTTTTCTACATTGGCAGGTAGTGCAGGACCCGACGTACCGAGCTACACTAGTGGTAATGCCTGGCCAATAAAACCGACTTCGAAGGCGATCGTAGGTTTTATGGTAACCAAGGTGACCAGCAGTCGGATGGTCATGAAGTGCTCTGAGGACTTCGGACCGAAGCGATCGGGGTAGAACGGGAACCCAGCGCTGACCGTCAGGATGGTAAATTTTGCGGTACAGCACCGAGTTGTCCAGCTTAAACTTGCGAGAGTTGGCGACGGAGCCTTGCATTAGGTGGACGGGAACTGCCAGTGAGGTAGCCTATAATACGTCGACAGTATGGGTCAGCCAAGCTGTCGAGAAGGAAAATCGTGCGGGTCGTCCGAAGGCAGCTGGTCCATAGAGGCGAGAGAGGAAACCGCCGTAGACGTGGACTCCGAGGGCGTGTTGTGCAAAGTGATTGCGGAAACCCTGAGTGGAGCCGCTGGTAGTGGGCAGCGAGAAAGAGCATCGGCGTCACTATGCTTCCTGCCACACTTGTATACGATCTCAAAATCATACTCTTGGAGGCGTAGAATCCAGCGTCCGAGGCGTCCCGACAAGTTCTTGAGTGTCGAAAGCCAACATAAAGCATGGTGGTCGGTCACAATGGTGAAATGGCGGCCATGCAGATATGGACGAAATTTCTGTACTGACCAAACGATGGCGAGGCACTCCTGCTCGGTGATCGTGTAGTTCCTCTCGGCTGCGGAGAGGACGCGGCTGGCGTATGCAACGACTCGCTCTCGCGAAGAGTTGTCGCGTTGCAGGAGCACGGCTCCTAAACCGCGGCCGCTAGCGTCTGTGTGCAGGAAGGTCGGTGCATCATCGTGAAAATGAGAAAGTACAGGGTCGGTCGTGAGGGCACTCTTCAACCTGTCGAAAGCCGATTCACATTCCTGAGACCACTGAAAGGGCATACCGGAAGCAAGTAGCTTATGAAGTGGTGCGGCTATGGAGGCAAAGTTTTGTATGAATCGCCGAAAGTAAGAGGCGAGACCAAGGAAACTTCGCAAATCTTTCGGTTTGTCAGGGCGAGGGAAGCGAAGCACCTGCAGCAGTTTTATCAGGGTCTGGACGAATTCCGTCCTTGCTCACAACATGACCGAGTACCTTGATAGATCTGCTGGCGAAATGGCACTTTTGGTGTTAATTTGAAGACCAGCGCCCGCAAGACAAGTCAGGACCTCGTCCAAGCGTTGCAGATGTTGAGGAAACGTCGATGAAAAGACAACAATGTCATCGAGGTAACATAGGCAAGTCTTCCATTTCAGGCCACGCAGCACGGTGTCAATCATGCGCTCAAAAGTTGCGGGCGCATTGCATAGACCGAACGGCATAACATTGAATTCGTATAGGCCGTCCGGGGTTGCAAACGCAGTTTTTTTCTTTATCATCTTCGTGCATGGGGATTTGCCAATAGCCGGAACGCAAGTCGAGGCTTGAAAAGAATTCAGCACCTTGTAAGGAATCGAGGGCGTCGTCGATACGTGGCATGGGGTATACGTCCTTCCTAGTGATCTTATTGAGTGCTCGGTAATCGACGCAAAATCGTACGGAACCGTCTTTTTTACGCACCAGAACCACTGGAGACGACCAAGGACTGGTTGAGGGTCGGATTATCTCCCGTTGCAGCATATCGTCTACGTTTTCCTCAATGATTTTTCGTTCGGCTAGGGAGACGCGGTACGGACGACGATGCACAATGGATGTTCCGTCGGTCTGAATACGATGTGCTGTAGCAGTTGTCTGACCCAGGCTGGATGAATGAACGTCAAAAGAGTTTGCATGCTTTTGCAACAAATCAAGCAGCTGCTGCTTCTGTGAGTCTGTCAAGTCCTTGTTGATGGCTGCTGTAAAGGCCGAGGAAGCAGCATGATCTCCAGGATGGCCTTTAGAGGAGGCAGGGGTAAGAGGCACGACGCACACAGGCTCCAGATCGGCAACGCAGGCGACAGTAGTGCCCCGCTGGCAGTAAAATTTTATCTGGTGTGGTGTTCGTAGCAGCGAGGACAGCTGATCCATTGTTGAAGCGAGCCACACCTGATGCGAGAGCTATGCCTTTATTAAGGCAACGGGCGACTGGAGTGACCAAAATGTCACCAGAGTCGACGTCGTTGGACAAAACTGTACTAATTGATGTTCGTTCGGGGGTAACTCGATGTCTACAGCAGCGATGAGTCGAAGTGGCCTGTAGGTTTCGTCACTGAGCAAGTGGTCTGTGTCAGTAAGATGGACGACACGTTGTGCACAACAAATAGCCGCGGAAGCAGAGGAAAGAAAGTCCCAGCCTAAAATGAGTTCGTGGGAGCACGGGGATAGCACAGCGAATTGTATATGATGAAGAATGTCGTCGATTAGCACACGGGCAGTACAGAGAGCGGAAGGGCGAATCATTGTTCCCTGGGCTGTAACCAGTGTTGGTCCATCATAAGGCGTCGTGACTTTTCGAAGACGGGTACACAAATCAGCACGAATAATAGAAAACCCAGCCCCAGTGTCCACCAAAGCATCAACGTCCACTCCCTCAACTGTAGACTGCAATCATATTGTAAGGGGCGCGCTGGAGGAATTGGAGTACTGTGTTGGAATGCAGTTTGTCCTCCAAAAACTGCATCGCTTAGTTTTCCGGACGCCGATCAGAAGCGAGGGAAGCAGGCTGAAGAGGAGAAGAGAGCGACGGTAGGGCGATGGTGAACGGCGTCGGGTTGATCGATGACTACTGCGCAGTTCACCCGATGCTGGCGGAGATGGAGACCGACGCGGCGGTGACGAATAACGGCGGCCCTGGTACAAGGCTCCTGCGGTATAGTCTCGTTCGCGTATGTCGTACCCTCGGCGCTCGTCTTGCTGGCGCTTGCGGCAAAAGCGTGAAATGTGACCACGATAGCCGCAATAATAGCACGTAGGGCGAGTCGATCGATAAGGAGGGTAGTAGCTTGCGTTAACTGCACCGGGAGAGAGAGCAGTGAGAGGGACAGATGACTGGCTCAGGCGGTGGTGATGAAAAGCTCGTGGGAAAGCTTGTGGGAGGTGCGGCAGCAACCGACGCGTACGTTCGTGGCGGGGACGTCGAGCTGACGGTGCCTGATGGTGCGGCGACGGCATGCGAGAACGATGGGAGAGTACGAGCGACAGTGGGCTGCAGGTGGGCCATGTGGGTCATGGACGTGAGCTCCTCCCTGATGACATCCCGCAATGACGTTGAAGAAGGACTGAATGGTACATACTGAAGGTAGTGTGAATCCCATTGATTCTAATTCTTCGCGTATTAATCACCCTTATCGTGTCTCGTAGGTTTGGATCAGTCGTAATACGGGCCGCGTCACTGTCCGGTTGTAGGCGCATAGACTCAAGTTCTTCGAGGCGCTGACAGGTTGTCGCAACGTCAGCAACGGTAGCCGGATTCTGGATTGCAAGGGCATTGAATGCGACGGGTCAATCCCCTTAAGAAGCTGGCGTACCTTGTCTGACTCTGTCATTGGGGTGTCAACCCGGCGGCAAAGTGAAAGGACATCCTCGATGTAGGATGTATACGACTCCCCGATGTGCTGTTTCCGAGTCGCGAGAGCTTTCTTTGCGAGAGCTGAACGAACAGCCGGTGTGCCAAAGACATGGCGAAGCTGATCTTTGAAGGCTGACCAGTCGGGGATGTCGATCAAGTGGCATATCATTGCCAGCGAGGCCTTTCTTGATCAGTCTTTGTGCACGCTGGAGCATTGCTTTTGACGACTCTAGACGCCATTCTACACACTGTTTTTCTTCGTCCAGCTTGGCCCTTTTCTCCTGAAGTGAACTGCTGGCCACTGGTGCCTTTCTTTTTTGCCTTTCCATGTCATTGGCCTCCCGTTGAAGACGTTCCGTGTACGTCCTGTGCGAATGCTTCACAGCATGAACGAGGTCCCTCGTAACTGGCACTTTTGAAGGGTCACTGTCAAAGCGCTTCACATAGCTCTTGACATGCCGAATGCTGTTGAGAGCCACAATGCCTAAATTAGCTCGACTGTCCACGATGCGCTTATTCTCGCTAAACCCACGTTCGCAGTCGGCGTTTCCATGTGGAAGGGGCAACATGGCTCGTACAAACACTGACAAGAGAGGGTACTTTCCTGAAGCTAGCACTGAAGCCCACTAGCCATCGATGCTGGGGGCGGGGAGACGAGCACCTGCACTTATAGGCTGGCTGTGAAGGCAATGCCACTGGTCTACAAGTGATGTCACCTGCTCACCCTTTATCATGTGGGGCACGCTTGCAGCCACGTACTTGATAGACTGAACTGTCTCTTCTACAGGTAAAGAACATCTAGGATCTAAAAAGCGCAAGTGGTAGAGCAGTTTGTTATCCAGAGGAAGCCGCTTGATTAGATGTCTCGCAGTAGAAATGTAAAATGCCTGTGCACTTGTCCTGAAGCTCTTCTTCTCTTGGGGATCCCATGCTTTTTCAGTGTCGGATCCGATTTCCAAAACTTGCTTCAGCCCTTCTGGTGACCCGACATCAAGTTGTTTCAACTCACTGCCAGACAAGTTGCAGTAGGCCTCATGCCTCATAAAGCGGCTCTGCAGCTTTTTTACTAGCTCAATACACTCCGAGTGTACAATGTGAACAAGGGGCTCTTCTTTTTGGAAAACGGTTTGAAATTCAGAGAAGAGCTCTGCAGAGTTGCGTAAGAACAGCATCTTGGCGAGAATCGTCTTATCTGAAAGTGCAGATGCTAGTCGTTTCTGCAGTACAGCGCTTGTTGGTCTGGCGCCGGCTTCAGTTTGAAAGAACGCTTTCAACACTTAGAACTGCTGCAACACTCTTTCAAGGCTAGACTGAAATGTAAGCCACCTGTTACTGACGTGCCGAAGAAAGACGTGCTCGGGGATCCCAAGGTCTTTCTGTTTCTCTGAAAGCTGTGATGAGTGAACGGCATGCTTAAAAAAGTAATAAATGTCCATCACTAGCAGCTCCACATCAGCTCCAAATGAATTCAGTCCAGTGCCGAACGCATTATGTACTTTGTGAAGATTACACTCTCCGATGTCTAGAAGGTTGGGGTGGAGCATCTCCCTCAGTTTCTTCTTCACGCTTTTCATGGTGTTTGGGCCATCACTGAAGAAGCACAGCAGCTTCTCCTTTGGTAGCTCTGTCAGGCCTTTTTCAATGCAGTCCACCAAGATACCTGCTGTCGCACGACCAAGGTTAAATGACTCTAGTGTTTAACAACAACTTTTTCTTGCGTTTAGAGAAGTACGCACAAGGATGTCCAGTTGCTGAACATGTTGGTCTGCTTTGGGCGTTTCATCAACTTAATCGAGTAGTACACATCTGGCCAGCAAAGCTCCTCTATTACTTTTTTCTGGAGAGCGGACCCAGTCCATCAGAGATGATGTAGGATGCTTTAGTCCTGCCGCAAAAGAACATTTCAGCAATTTTGGAATCTGAAAACATCAGGGACCATCCTGGATGCAGTATCTGCAAATGAAAATGGCACTCCTTTCACAGTTAAGGACAGTTTCACAGTTAAGGTTGCTGCTCCTCCAGAGAAAGTCAAAGTTGGTTGGGCCAATTTTGGCTTCACAAACTTTCCTTCTGCATCACAGTACTTCATCCTTGACTTCAGGTGCATTTTCGAAGAAGCATGTCTCCTGACAGCTGATGTGCCATGCTGTGCGCACGAAATTACTACGTCGCAAATGACACATTTTGCTTCCCAACTTTGTGGACCACCTTGGCACCATGTCTTTATGCTGTCCCCATTGCTGTCAACATCTTCCAGCACCGATGCATTAAAGCTGGTAGTCCGGGCTGTGGAAAAGAGAGAAGATATGGAAGATTAAAACACAAATCCGACGGCGAAACAAGAAATGCTCACTTAAAATATTAAGGCCCTGTCATTCGCACCATGCACAAATCTAGGTCCGGCACGAGCCGATCAAGTAACAGTACAGGCGCCCCAGGTGTCAGCCAGCCAACATCTAACAGCATTTATCAAGCACAGACGGCCGGCTTGTCGGCGCATTATCACGGCGCGGAGAAGGCGAAACTATAGCGACAATTGCCACATGCGGGCGAAGTTGCCGTCACCACGAGCACAGCGTGAGCGCGCGCTATCTCTGCTCTGCGCAACAATGAGGCACAACTCCATAGATAGACTTGCTACAAAATGTTTATCTTTACGCGAAGCTGCCTGCTCAAGGTCAGTCGTTCAAGCCTAGAATGCAACTACGCGCGTCATCGGGCATATCGCATTGCCGCTCAGTGCTTCTGAATACAATTAGAACATAAATGCGTCGTTCCCACGAAAGCAGCCTTTTCCCACGAAACCGGCCTTTTAGGGTTAACGACGGCCGCACAAATATTAGCGGCAGTCGCTAGAGCATTTAATTTAGGAATATCTGCGCCATACAATTGCATCTTTTCACAGATAAGATCCGGATCAAGATCTGAAAGCGAAAATGGCTTTACCGTTTTTAGCGCGCAAATAGACGGTGCTTTTTGCGCGCTGCGGTCCAAGTAGTACCAATTTCACCCAAGCAGTACCAACTTCGCCACCCGCACACGCCACACTTAAGAGAAAATGTCAATAAAAGAAACTTACCTTTCTTCATCGCATCATATCCCACCGCTGACGGCACACGCGCGAAGTAGTAATGAAGAGTCGTCCAACAGTCGGTGTTGGCGAGCCGAGGCAGCAGCAATCGATTCACCAGCGCACTGCCCGCTTCACTTCCGGAGTTCGAGCAGCACTATCTCTGCTATCACTCAATCCGTACTGCGCATGTTGCCGCTAGATGTCCTCCGCTGCACTTCTCTGAGTTCGGTTTAGACTGTCACGGTGGATGGATGTGTTTTTTGAGCGCTCCCGATCGACTGCGCAGATAAGTGTTTTGCATGTTTGAGCTTGTCTTTATAATTACAAGGCAGCAGTTGAAATCTTCGTAGCACTTATTTATGGTGCGGCTTTTCGGGGGCCAGTCACCAGGTATTATTAGTTAGTACGGTGTGTGTGTGTTTGAATTTTTGTTGTTTGTTTTTTTTTACCACGCCGTGGGGGAGGTGCGCGTACATTGAACACGCAAATTTTGTAGTAGCGCTTAGAGTTTTTTTTTTTTCGGAGGGCAGGGCTCGAGTTTAGTAATTATAGAGTATAGGACCATTGGTGTCAGAAAGACATGGTTAAAAAGACTGTACAGTGTTCAGGATGTGGAGTGGGCTTGAAAGTGGACCCAAGTGTACAAGCGGATGGAGAAGAGGCTGACGCGAAGTGTAGGCAATGTCAGGTCGAGAAAAAAATAGAGAAAATGATGGTGCCCAGAGTAAACTGCTGATGAGAATCGCCGAGCTCGAGACTGCGTTGGCGACAGAGCAAGAGAAAAACAAGGGCAATGGAAGAAAGGCTGAAGTCTGCCGAGGAAGCATTAGCCAATGCGAACAGACGAGCGGCCTACGCAGAGAACAGTAGGGAACCCGCAACCAGAATGGGCGAAGAAGAAAGAGTAGGCAAGTTTAGAAAAAACAGGTTCAGCCGGTTTCAATTGTCGCAAGGCCCAGTTTCAGCGAAGTAGTGATGGGGCTGGGAGGGGACAAAGCAGCCGGCGTCACAGGTTCAAGTAACCCCTAGGTGCAGGACGCTCCAGCTGAAAAGCACAGCATGTGATAATCGCCGGGGACTTGAATTTAAATCGATGCACAGAAGCCATCAAAGAGAGGGTAAGAGGTGACAAGAGGGTTGCAGTAGGGGCGTTCCAGGACGCAAGCTGGAAGCAGTCATCATGAAGCAAGCGAGCGCAAAACTCAAACTACAGCTGATGGACGAAAACATCGTGATAATTTCAGGCGGTTTTAAACACGATGTCTTGAAGATACAGCAGGGCTAGGCAACCACACTGGCCACGAAAGGAGTCGCGATGACATGCGCGCCCACTTCTCCTCAGGTACAGGTATTGACATGGACGATACCGGAGGTACCGTGCGTGCGTGATAGCAACCTGCAAAGAGCGGTTGTCAACGCAAACCAACAGATATGGCAGATGAGTCGAGAAAAAGGCTTTGAGGTGGTTGAAATAAACAGAGGGGTGCATAGGGGGGGGGGGGGGTGGTTTCAACGAGACAGAATTCACTTCGATGGGCGGCTAGGTCATGAGGTGGGTTGGCGACTTGCAGGACGCGCAGTAGCTTCTTTTTTTTTTTTTGGGGGGGGGGGGGGGGCAAGCGAGCCTTCGGGGTGGCAAGATAGCCAGTAAGGAGGAAACAACCAGGCAGACTCTTGACAGGTGGTATGGACAGATACGATTCCAAAGTGGCACCACTATCTAAGATAAATAGAGTCCGGGGGCAGAAATAGACGTAGCCACGAGCGCCGAGCCAATTCAGACATAGGGTATATTAACATGCAGGGTCGTAGGAACAAGCTGAAGTGGGAAGAGATAGAAGAACAGCTAAGGGAGGAGAGGACGATGGTATACGGTTTGTAGAAGAAAATGATCTCAGGGACATGGAACAACCTCCTAAATATGTAGATTACGCGTGGGAATATTGTAAATACAGAAGGCAGCAGAAAAGAGAAAGGGGGGGCGGTATTGGGGCATTCATTCATAAACGTACAGACTGGCAAAGGGTCAAGCAGGAGTGCAAGGAACATTTATGGCTAAAAGAGAAAGTGGCAGGGCAAATCACACTCCTTGGTTTCGTGTGTACTTGTGGACGGGAGCAAAGGCCAGAGAGGAAAATCAGGCAATGGTAGAGTGCATATCAAATGACATTCAGGAGTTAGGAGGAGAGTGCGAGATAATTATACTAGGAGATATGAATGCGCACATCGAAGATATAGATGGGTATACCGACCCGGCAGGCAAAATGATAATGGGTATGTGTAAGAGGCTTGATTTGATCATTTGCAACAGTATCGAGAAGTGTGTGAAGGCAAATAACATGGGAGGTAGGAAGGCTGCAGTCGACGATAGATTACGCACTGATGTCACATAGGATGTATGATAAACTCAGGGGAATGCACATAGATGAAGGTGGCTCCAGAAGTCTGGGTAGTGATCACAAACGTATCAAGCTAAGTTTTGGAAGAGCAGTGAAAGTGGGAAGGAGACAAGACGAGCAACTACAGGAAAATTTTATTCAGAAAGGCAAATTGAAATAGCCACTAAACAAATTGAGAAAGTAATCACTGAGGATAATAAAACAGTGTGGACATACACGAATCTAATTAGACTGTTTGAGCTAGAGCTTGCTAAGGCACGTGACAAGTCACCCCGGAAAAGAAGACACAAACCCAAAAGTTGTGGGATGAGGAAGTTAAGAGAGCCATAGCAAAACGTCAGGAAGCCTCTAGGGAACACAGACATGCTAAGCAGCGGGGTGAACCGCAGATGATGTTGAAAGAAAATGGGAAACCTTCTAAGCTGTAGAAGGGATGCATCCCTTCTGATCAATGAAAACATTAGAGGAAAGGGAGCTCAGTGGCTGGCAGAAGTACATAAAGAAGATAGAAAGTTAGCTGCGAAATTTTGAAACCATCTAAACTCCCTCAGAAAGGAGACGAGCCTAGAGCAGAGGTTATAACTGCAGCTCAAGGTGCTAGGCTAGAAGGGGACGAAGCTATTGAATATATAAGAACAAGGGTAACAGAAAAGTTTCAACAAAGAAGTGCTTTATGCACCACAATAGACAAGGATGAATCAAGTGGCGCAATGGCCCCGTTTTCACAACGAGACTGTGGGAAAGGGCTGAGAAAAGGGTTCCCAGTAGCAACATCAACAGGCCCAGATGGCATTCCAATTATGGTGATAAAGACATTAGGCCCGAAGTTTAAGCAGGCTTTGAGAGAGGCAGTGAGCAAACTAATAATCGATGGTGACGTTCCCGATGGATGGAAACTTAGCAGGATGAGCATGATCTATAAAGGAAAGGGGGACAAAGCTGACATAAACAACTACCGTCCTATAACAGTGACATCAGTGGTCTACAGGCTGGCGATGCAGATTATAAAGGAAAGACTGCAGGCATGGATAGAGGATGGGGGGTGGGGGGAACTGTAGAATGGGTTTCGGAAACACAGGAGGTTGGAAGACAATCTGTTCTCACTGACGCAGTGCATCGAAATAGCAGAGAAAAGGAACACAGGCCCCTGTGGCTAGCATTTTTGGATATCAAGGGAGCGTACGATAGCGTGGTTCAAGAGGAATTGTGGGAAATACTGGACACACTGGTCGTTGAAGATGTAGTCACTAACTTTTCAAAGGATATCTATAAAGGTAACAAGGTAATTCTAAAGTGGGAAAAACAGGTATCCAAGCTGCAGAGGTAAAACGGGGCTTAGGCAGGGGTGTCCCTTGTCACCATTATTATTCATGATGTACCTACAAAGATTAGAGGCCAAATTAGAGGGAAGTGGACTCAACTTCAAAATCTCTTTATTAAACAAGGAAATCTCTTTGAACAGGCACTACCAGCATTGATGTACGCAGATGATATTGACACGTGCGGTTCTTTTGGTTTACGAAGGAAGACGCTATCACTTTCTGTTAAGCGCAACGCAGGCCGCGTTTATCTTGTATGCCACTCTGGAACGCGTTATGTCGCGTGTATGAAAGACTGACACGTGCGGTTCTTTTGGTTTACGAAGGAAGACGCTATCACTTTCTGTTAAGCGCAACGCAGGCCGCGTTTATCTTGTATGCCACTCTGGAACGCGTTACGACGCGTGTATAAAAAGCCGGCGCAGTGCGCCACTGGGGGTCTTTTTTTTTCCGTCGGCCGACGACTGTTCACGCCGCTGTTGCTGTGAGTTGTGTTTGGCCCTGTTTTGCTGGGCACAAGTTCGCCCAATAAACAGTTCGCCTGACACCGCCCTGACTCCTGCGTGCTTCCTCTCAAGTGCTGCGTGTATCACAACCTCGTGACAATATAGTGATAATGCCGACAATAAGGAAGATTTGCAGAGATACGTGGACATCTGCGGCAATGAGGGAGACAGGTTAGATTTCAGATTCAGTAAGGAAAAATCAGCAGTCATGATTTTTATGACAATGAAGGTAGTGAGCTTAGAATACAGGAGGTCACTCTAGAGATAATAGATAAATACAAATATCTGGGCGTATGGGTAAGCAAAGGGGCCGAGTACCTAAGGGAACACGAAACATACGTGACGACTAAAGGTAACAGGAATGCAGTGGTAATGAAAAACAGGACACTGTGGAATTACAATAGGTGTGATGTTGTGAGAGGAATATGGAAAGGGGTCATGGTTCCTGGTGTGACGTTCGGCAATGCAGTCTTGTGCATGAGATCGGAAGTTCAAGCAAGATTAGAAATTAATCAACGTGGAATAGGTAGCCTTGTCTTAGGAGCTCAAGGAAATACACCAAATCAGGGAGTACAAGGTCCCAGATGAAATTTCTGCTGGTTGTCTGCTGGGAGTTCTTGGTTTTTTGATGAAACCAGCAGATGAGCTGCTGGTTTCCTGTTGGTTGTACTGGTTCCAGCAGGCTACCCACTGGTTTCAACAGGCTACCCACTGGTTCCAGCAGCGTACCCACGGGTTCTTTGCTGGTACCAGCAAGCTGCTTTCTGGCTTGCTGATGGTCCCAGCAGGCAGCCTCATGGCTGTACTGGTTCCAACAGGGTGCTTGTTTGTTTTTCTACACTGTTTTACCCAGGATGATAATACTCGGGGTAGTTGTCTACTGTTTGAGGCCAGGACGGGAGTATGCGAACCAAGACATATCGGGCCAAATTGGAAGGGGTAGACACGGTATGCAGTGTGTGTGGGGAGGAAGAAGAAACTGCCGAACACTTGATAATGTTCTTTAAAGGGATTCACCCTATAGTTCAGGTTGATGGCGCAGAGTTCTTCAAAGCACTGGGGTTTAGAGACAGGGAGGGCAAAATAGACGTTAAGCGGGTAGGATTAACTAGAAGGAAGTTATCTGATTGGTGGCTAAAGTCAAGGCATGAGTGAAAATTAAACCCTTCAGTGCAAAGTACGAATCCGCAACCTCACTATTTAAAAGGAAAAAAAATAAATCTAGTTTTTGGTTCACTAAGTATTACGGCTTAGTGGCACTACCCACCGTCCGATCTAAAGGGTACAGCCATATCCACCCATCTATCTATCCATAGTTTTTCGTTGCCGTTACAGTGTACTAGAATAGAGACAGTGTGCCCACTGCCCTATCCTTGTGGCGCTCCGCCGTAGCACACTCTGTGTCGACTTCCACGATGCCCACCAGGGGCACTGACGCTTGACGCACCTGAAAAACTTCTCTTGGTTCGTGTTGGCCGTGTTGGCGGACGGGGATAGTTCGCTCCGTTCGATCGGTTCGATTGGATTAACGTGGGTACCCCGTGTGCGTGTTCTGTGCTTTATGCTTGGATCATTGTGTAGCATGTGTTCGTGAAGATGCCTAACCGCCGTCGCAATTACTGTTTTGCGCCCGGTTGTCGAACTGGGTACAGTCGTGTGAAGGATGCACCACAGGCGTCTTTGTTCAGCGTCCCGCGTGATGAAGAACGGCGGAAGGAGTGGGAAAGAAATCTCCACCGTGCAGATAAGAAACTGGATGAGTTTTCTGCGGTCTGCGAACTGCATTTTGAACCGAGGTTCATTATCAAGGAGTTCGTGCACCATATAGATGGCAAAGAGGTACGCATTCCTCGTGATAAACCGATGCTGTCGGAAAACGCCGTCCCCACGATTCTACCAAATTTGCCGCAGTACCTCACGAAGAAGACGCCAAAACCGAGAGCTAAAAGGAAGATGTGCGAAAATGACCATGCAGCTGCAAAGAAAAAGAGCCGAAGTGCACACGAGACTGACTGCACGGAATTTCCACGGGGTGCTGTCGGCGATTCAGGGATGGACTGCGACTTGACACACGATGGCGTTCCAGTGGAGCCCGACCATTGCTTGTCGTTTTGTTATCGTTTAAAGACTCCTTCCAAGTACTGGAGTATGCATCACCATCCTGACCTTAACGGAGTGATGTATTGCTCGTCGACTTACCTTGAAGAAGGCGTTGTCACGTCCGAAAAAGTTGTGTTGTTCCTCTGCGATCAACCGCCCGATGGCTACTGCAAGGTGTACGTGAGGGGGCGACTGATTGAGGAGCGCATCATTAAATGTCAGGAAGAAGCGGAAAACGTGCTGGAAGGCGTGGAAGCTACCGAACTCTGTGTTGGTGCTCTGAATGCCAAAGATTATGACACCTGCTTTTTAACAGCAGGACTCCAGAAGCAGCTCAAAATCAAGCATGCGACTTATTTCAACATCAACTGCAGCGGCAAAGTAACAACCAAAGGTGGGTAACGAGTCGCCCGATTTTCACTTGACTGAAGTAGTGCAGTTCTTTGTTACATAATTTATTACTTGTTGGCGCATTCTTGCGCCTATAAGTACTGGCAGTGCTTTCTTGTTGACGTCCCAGTAAGAATTTGGTACAATTTCCGCACATTTCTATTTTCAGGTGGACAGTGCATGAGCTGCAAATACTTCAGGAAGGCTCTCTTGACAAGGAGGTCAAGAGTACAACGAACACCTTCCAGGGCTTCCAAAAGTGTTGCCCAAAGGCTGAGGTTCCTTGCACGTAAAAACAAGCGCTTCGCTTCACGGATTTCCACAATGAGGGAAGATGTTGAAAAGATGCGGGCATCCAATGCAGCAGTAGCCGAAGAGACTCTAAGTGAACAGATTTCGAAGCTTCCCCAGAAGCAACAAAAATGTGTCAGACAATGCTTTGCAGCAGCAGCAGCAAAAAAGAAAGGTTTCCGCTATAGCAAGCTGTGGATCCTGGAATGCATCATAATGAAAATGAAGAGTTCTCGCCTTTATGACCACATCAGGGACAATGAGATACTCTCCCTTCCGAGCAAATCAACACTGAAACGATACACGGCTCTGTACAAATCAGCATTTGGCTTCAGCAAAAAAGTGTTGGAAGAATTGAAGAACAAGACGCAAGACATGGACCCATTCAAAAAGCACGGTGGGCTTCTTGTAGATGAGCTCAAGCTTGCAGAGAATATATCTGTGAAGCAGTCAGGTCAAATCGAAGGGTTTGTAGATTTAGGACCGTTCACTTCTGCAGCAGACAGGACCACGCATTCGGATCACGGCATGGTGATCCTATTTGTTCCGTTCGTCGGTGGATGGACGCAAGTGATCGGGACATTTGCAACCAGAGGCAACATCAAAGGCGATTTGCTAGCTCAAATAATGGTAGAGGCCACAGTGCTTACTGAGAAGAGCGGGCTTTTTGTTGACTTTATAACGTGTGACGGCGCCACTTGGAACCGTCGGATGTGGACATTGCTCGGTGTAAAGGGAACGCGTGGCAGCGTGAAGTGCAAAGTGAAACATCCAGTTGATGAAAGCCGTTATTTGCACTTTGTATCGGACTTTCCCCACCTCATAAAGTGCTTGCGGAACGGACTTTTGAAGTGCTCATTTAACACACCAGACGGGGACGTAAGTCATTTTCTTTTGCCATTTATGAAAAAGGGCACATGTTTACGAAATTCTACATCTTTCAAACCACCTGGTGAAAGAAAAAGTGCTGTTTGCTTTGCTTTCCCAGCTTTACTAAGCATTTTTTTTCCTCAGGTGTCGTTGTGGCATGTCAAGAAAGCCTACGATCTTGACTTCAAGAGCCTTACGTTAAAGGCAATGCCAGGAATAACCAAGTGCCACGTGCAGCCAACTTCATTCGAGCAGCAGAGAGTTTCCTACGCATTCCAACTCTTTGGGGAGAGAGTTCTTCAAGGGCTCCACCTTTACAAGGATGAAATTGAGGCAAAGACAGGACCATAAATGGCACACAGGAGTTTTTCAAGTAAGAATTTTGGAGATGTTATTTGGATGTGAGCAAGTTAGTATGCATGCTTATTCATAGATAGTTCCTTAGTCATAGGACCTTCACGTATTGTACAGAAGTGCCACTACATAGATTAGAACTAAACCAACAAAGACAGTACAAAGTGCAAAGTTAAGGTGCGGTTGCCATGCAAGCCATAATATAACATGTATATGAAGGAACTTAAACTCATAATGATTCGAATTTTTTTTTTGACAGGAGGATCAACCGCCTGATCACCATTATGACGTCTCGGCACCCAAGAGAAGCCCTGAAACCTAACTCCTCTTCAACAACAGCTCTTTCGGGTTTTCTGGAGTACCTGGATTCTTGGGAGCAGCATGCAGAAAAAGATGGGGGGTTCTTGAGCCAGTCAACTGCGATTGGCCTGCGTGTCACGATATCAAGCACTCTTGAGCTCCTTTCCTACCTTACAAGTTTAGGTTATTCGTACCTTATGACATCCAGACTTTGTCAGGACCCCCTTGAGAATATGTTTGGGATAGTCAGGCAAGCCTCTGGCTGTAACGATCATCCGACACCCACTCAGTTTCTCATAACCATGAACTGCATATCTTTCTACAGTTTAGTGAAAACCGTTAGATACGGTAATGCAGATCCGTGTGCACTAAGTGCCTTGCTAGACACACAGCAGAGCCGCACAAGTTGCCCTCCCAGCAACAATTTGTGGGAACAGGTAGATGTTCTGATTGCTTCGGGGAATTTACCTGAAGCCGAGGTGGTGCTGTCTTCGATGGAGCATGACCAGCACATACAGAGGAGCGACTCTCGCCTAATTTACTATGTGGCGGGATACGTTGCACGAAAGTGCGTAATGAAAACTAACTGCCAAGACTGCATGGATGCTCTGACCGGGTCATCTGAAGATGAGAATCCTGGGCTTGCTGCGCTGACGCTGCACAGGGATCGAGGTGGACTTCTCTACCCACGCGGCACACTCTTTTCGTTTGTAAAAACGCTTGAAGACATGTTTACGGAACACTTCAGCAAGAAAGAACTGCATGCTGATAGCATATTGGATGTGCTGAGTCTGGTGAAGGCAAAGTGCACGCGCCAAATAGGCTGCAGTGAGCATTCAACTCGGCTCACCAAGGATGTAATAAGCTTCTACATTACAACGAGGCTTCATTTCTTTGCAAAGGGCATTAATTCTGAGAAACTGGATAAGAGGAAGAGCGTGACACACCGGAAGATTGCGAAAACTTAATGAGGCAAACCTGTCTCGATTTGCCATTATTCAGCTTTTTTGCAAACCTGCATGGTGCATGTTCACTGGTGCATATCAATGTGTAAATGTCTCGATTTGCCATTATTCAGCCTTTTTTTACCCTAATATGTTCTTGTGCAAATTCTTTCATCACTTATTTGTAAATAAACATTATTTCATCAATTTACATGGATTTTTATCATTTCTTTTTAATTTGCTACGTCATTAACTTGATGGATACACGAAATATGAAAATTCAGAGGCAATGAATGGAATGGACTCTGGCAGTGAAGGACAGGAGCGGGTGTAAATCAATGAAAGAGGTCTCCGTCCTGCAGGACCTAACAGGCTGTTGATAATAATGATGCTACGTCTTGTTTACAGCAAGAATCACGCCACACACCAATCATCACCTAAAGTCTCGAAGCAGCGATGCTAGAATGTTAAACGTCGTGCGTGGTTGTCATGGTGGTTAAAGTTTGGGTTTAGGGCGCGCATTCCTGCAGCAGGCACGTAATCAAGAAAAAAACCCGGCGTGGAGGCTGTCTAAGGCGTTGTACTGTTGAACCCTAAGGACGTGTGTTCGATCCTAGCCGCGGTGGCTGTTCTCCCGACGGAGGAGAAAAACGAAACAAGCCGCGTGTCGGCATTTCGGCTGACGTTAAAAATTCTAAAGGGATCTAAATTAACCTGCAGCCCTCCGCTATGGCGCACCTCATAGCGGAAGTGTGGCTTCGGCCCGTTAAACTCCAAAATTTTAATTCTGACATTGCGAAAAAAAAGTGCGTAGTGTTTTTCGCACCTCGGAACCGCAGTCGACATGACCGCTGCATAGCGAAACCACTTTGAACATTTAAACGGCAGGAAAATAATACGATGTCAGTTGCTTCACGCCCTGCACACTGATAAGATGCCCCAAAAGAAGTGTCGTGCATTGCATGTCGCGAACGTTGCATAATTTCTGGCATTTCAACAATTGCGCTGTGGCTCTCTACTTCGGCGCGCAAAGGAGTTTCAGGTGACGCTGCGAACCGCGCCGCCTCTCGGCGTCGACACGAAGTGAGTCACCCACCGCCGCCTGTGAGCACACTGCCTCTATTCTAGTACACTGTACATTATCGCTTCGTCCTTCCTCCGTGGCTTCGTCCCACGGAGGAGCTTCGTCCTGTAAAAGAGGCTTTGACACTTGATGGCTCGAACGTGACTCTTCAAGCCATGCCCGGTATCACAACCCGCCACACTCAGCTCAACAACTTTGAGAAAATGAGGGTTACCTACGCCTTCCAACTCTTCAGTGACACGGTTCTAAATGGCCTTCGTCTCTACAAAAATGATGTTGAGGCCAAATGCGGGAGCATCCAGCCTGTCTTGACCTTTTCGGGTAAGTTATTGCCTCAAGTACTGCTCCACATGTATACAAGCTGTTAGGAGCATACCTATATTTCACTTTTTGTTTTTATTTACCTTTCGCTGCAAATGAACCTTCCAACCTCTTGGCTAACTGTTTTAAAATCTTATTGTGTGCTCTATGCATTTCAGCATGATGAGAGACCTTATCGAGATAATGTCATCTCGATTCTTCGCCAAGGCTCTTCATCTGGACTCAGCTGCCGTGGATAAGCTGCTGTCATTTCTAGCCTACCTTGTTGAATGGGAGGTTTATGTAGCAGAAAACTGGCGTCAAGCGAAAAACGAAGGCCGAGCCGAAAAGCGGGGCCGCTTTTTGTCCGAGTCTACCGCAGTTGGATTGAGGGTCACCATTGCAAGTGTCCTGTCGCTGCTGGACTACCTGAGCCAACAACTCGCGTACAAGTTCATCATGACATCAAGGCTGAGCCAGGACCCAGCTGAGAACTTTTTTGGCATTGCACGGCAGTCGTCAGGCTGTAATACTCACCCCACACCCCAGCAGTTTTTGATTACAGTTTCTTGCTTGAGTTTTTACAGCCTTGCCAAATCTGTGTCACACGGGAATGCAGAGCCAGACATTTTGACTGCACTGCTTGGGGCTGATGCTGCCGGTGGGGATGACCGTAGCAAACAGTTTCTGCTGGACCAGCTGATTGCTGATGGGGATCTTTGCAGTGCTGAACTGGCATTGAACAGCATTGAGAAAGCTGCACCAGATCATGTTGCTTGTGTGTCTGCCAAAAGTGATGAGCGGCTAATTTTTTACGTTGCTGGATATGTAGCACGGAAGTTCTTGGCCAAAACCAGCTGTGATGCTTGTAAAAACGTTCTGCTTGCAGACAAAAACGACATCAAAAACCTTCAAGCTGCTCAGCTAACACAGCTAAAGGATAATGGCGGCCTGCTGTACCCGTCGGGTTTCCTATTTAGGTTCCTAAAAAACCTGGAGAACCTTTTCACGGGTTGCTTCAGTGCACAAGAGCTTCATCACGAAAGCATCATGGATGTAATTTGGCTAATCAAATCCCGACCACAGGACCGTGTTGGATGTACTGACCACGCTGAAATGCTTACTGCTAAGATGGTGGCATTTTTCATTACCACTCGGCTGCACTTTTTCGTAAAATCACTCAACCGAGCCAGGATGCAGAAGCGGGAAACGGCAAAATACCTGAAACTTAGCCGCTGTACATAGACTGCTCTTGCCCCCATTTCAGCATTCATATGTCTGCAGGGGAACCGTGTTTGTTTATCCATTTTCTCTGTGCCATTCTTGTATTTTTATGCGTACTGTTGTCATAACTTACTGTGCAATAATTCTGTGCTTTTGCAGAATTTATTTGGAGTCTGCCTGTTACAAACGCCTAGTTCTTTGCAATTTAACAGTTTTATTTGTCATCAAGACCCTCTTAATGTATTTCTGGTATTTTTACTTCACTACGTGTAAGGTAGAGTGCTTGTTTGATGTATTGAACTTCTGAGAATTGTTTTTTTTTGTTATCTAGTGAGCTATTTCTGTTCGACATTTTATTTTTTCATAGTCACATCGTTGTTTGTCATTGTATAAATTTTTAATGTATAGCTTTATGTTTAAATGTTTTTAATGTGAAAGCCTTAGATCTCTGTTTCATGGAATACATGAGGTACTCAACATCATTGTAAGGTCCACAAAATTGTACAGAACATTGGAGTGCTAGCCGGGAAGGGAGCACTGCAGCAGAAGGGTTGGAGGAGGGCTAGAAAGTTAAATAGCAGTGCAAGAGGGAGGTCGCTGCCATGTGCAATATGAAGCTGCCTTTTAGAGCTGAAGGTTTTGACGGGTGTGAACAGGAAGCTTCTGGTGTTGGTGAGCCAGGATAACAAGCTTTGGAGGATGCTGTCTATTGTGCTATTCAAGTGGTGATGGGAACTTTTGCAAAGTTCAACAGAAATTTTAAGAACACATTAACAGAACTTTCAACTAAGCTTTCACCGTCACATTTTTGGAAAGTTCTATATGCACCCCCGTAATTGTTAAAACGTTCCTTGTATGTGTACTGTACTGTGATAAGTGAAAAGTATACTGCCCGTTTCATTTATTGCAGTCGTAATGGCAATTCGTGCAACCTGGCAAGCCGTTTTAATTTTGCACCTGATTTGTTCATAGCCGCACCATTGTCTTTGAGATTTCCTTTGCAATATTTTAAGTATATGTGTATATTCCTGTCTTTTTTTTTATTGTGTGAAAAGTAGACTGCCTGTGTCTTGCATTGTACTGTGCTTGTGATGAGTTTTTTGCTTTCTAGCTGGTTATTTTTGTTTGACATCTCACTTGATTAGTTCATTTGACATGTAGTTACAACCTAAATAAATGTTGTATCAAGTGTTGCCGAAATATTTCTTTCATTTGCCATTTTGTCACACAGCCTCTTCTTTATAATAACTATTCTCCTGGCTAAAATACTACGGGACTCCAAGTGCTGAAAGCGGTGCTGACAGGGCTATCTGTTTGGTCTACAAACTAGTGTAGTCGTGCAAAAGTTGTCCGCACGTGAACCAACAGCAAGAAGTCCTGCTCTACTGAAAAACGAGTACCGCTTACGGCACACATTCGAAATGGAATGCAGTCCATAATACACCAGAAGGCCGATAATCGAGACAATCATTGCGGTTCGAGCCGCTAAATCGCTACTCTGGTCAAGGGCGTCACCAGTCGTGGCTCGTGGCACGTTAATGACAAAGAATTCATATCAGATATCCGTGATTTGAAGCTGAGGTGCTCTGAAAAACACGAGGCTTATTACAAAAAAAAAAAAAGCCCGTCCGACGCTACGCTGCGAAGTCGACGGGAGCTGCACATGATGCTGCTCTTCACAGTGAAGCACAGGCTCGCAAAGCGTTCAGTACATAATCTCACCACGCAAAACCGTTCGCCAGGTTAGTCGATTGTAGCTGCCGATTTTTTTAAAGTGCGATGCAACGGAGAAAAAAGGGAAGAAGCTTGCGCAGCTGTCGAAAGATGCCCAAATCCCCGCAGCAGCACCTCGCGATTACTACGCCAGCGCCGTCCGCGGCCGGCAGCTTCCTGAGACTCACGAGCAGGGGGGCGCTTTTGCCACTACAAAGTATTCTAGTTCACTGTAGCCCCGTTGTAGGTTGTGGTGGCGGCGCTGGCTGACACCACCAAGGCCCGCGAGAGCTATTTGGCGCATTTTGGCGCAATTTTTGAGATTTTCATCAGAATTGCGCAAGGATTCTCGTTTGTATCAGTTTGGCGCATTTGGTTCAGGAATGAAATCAGTGGCTGTAGTTCCTCACGCTTTTTCCGAACGCGTGCTAAAACAAATCGCAGGATGACCGCAATCAAATACATCAAAAATATACACAGCTTCACAGGCGAAGTGTCACGCAATCCCAAAGTCGTAGTCGTAAAATCTACTTGCGAGATACAAAACGTAGTTTTTGCTACTGGAGTACAATAACATTATTGCGTGAAAATTGTGCGTTGTTCACAAATTTCACATCTATAATTGGCACAGCCAGAGCATCACCGCACCTTCGTCCAGAGCAGACGACAGGCCGGCGATAGTGTCAGCCAGTGGCGCCATACCATGGCAAGCATGCAAAGCGCGGCGTCCCGTGAGCTCTCAATGTTCCGCATATGAACTGACTGGCATCTAAGATATCTTATTCATCCATCTAGAATAAAACGAAGAAGCAAAAGGGTGTGGCAGCTGTTTTCGTTCGTGGCAGGCGCTGCGCCGTGCTCCCTACCAGATTGCAGAAATTAGGCGCCTTCCCCCCTTTGTGGGTGTGTGCCAAGGATCATCATCTTTAGAGGAGGCGTTGGTACAGCTAACGTGTGTGCGTGTTCGCTCGTCCAAACTCAATGAAGCACATCAAGCGCTTCCTTTTTTCTGCGCCGAGTGCAGAAAGACCGCTGGAAGCCGCAGATCCTTTTCCCCTGATGACCCTTCCCGATCAGCTGATAGAATACGTGCTGTCTTTCGTGAGCCACACGGATCTGCTGAAGAGCTGCCGCAATACGTGTAAGCTCTTCCGTAACATAATAGACAGCAACAGCTTCTGGAAAATCAAATGCTTGCGGGACGGCAAGAGCATTCCCGTGTTTCATCTGCAGGAACTTCCACCGCGCTACTACCTGCGCATATACACCGGCAACCCGTACGGCAGGAATTTGCTTCGCAACGGCCACGGAGATTCTCCCAAAGGTGCGTAGACGATCGCTGCGCATTTAATCCCGAACGATTTGCATGCACGGCACTTTTCAAGGCGAACGCAGAAATGCATGTGTGGTTAACAATACGACTACAGGGACTAGCTGTGCCTGTCAAAACAAAGCCCGAATTTTTAAGCGAAAGCTGTTATGAGATTACAACACGGGTCACGTGGGTGCTTTGTCAGCCGCCAGTGCCCGTAACCACTGTCGCATGAAATGAAGAAAAAAAAAAAGTCAGCGAATAACAAGCACCAAAAATCTGCGCAATGTGATTTGAACCCATGAGTCCACCGCTTGCCAGCCCGGTATGCTACCACTGAGCCACGCCGTTTTTTTTTTTTGAAATATTGCAGTGCTTCAACAATTTTCGACAGCACAAATTTTCTACAATTGTTTCATATACAATAGAGATTTCATGCGCGGTACCCATCGGGCATATCATTTTGCATTTTTTGCAGTTCCAGGAACGAAGTCAAGGACTCTCAAAAGTATTCTATAGCTCGTCGAGCATCAACATCAGCGTGACGTATAGCCATGTGCGACCTCCAAATACTATGCAGAGCCGAGCCAATAGCATGACGATATTACACGGAAATGCATCCTCTTTATCAATGGCGAGGTACCTTATTCCCTGTGCGTGCAGCGGGAAATTTTCTTTAATGTCTTTTGTAGGACATCCCAAAAGAACACCACGTCCCAAAATCGAAAAAAAACTTGCTCAATTGTTTCGGGCTTCCGAAACGAAAAGCACTGAACTCTATGGAACGAATAAACTTTTGTCAGACATCCACGTCTTAACTGGCAAGACACCGGCGTGAAGATTGAAGAAGAATGTTCTAACCCCCGGATGCATAGGCATGTGTTTAAAGCGCTTCAACACTTCGCTCCATGTTCCAGAAGGGTACTGAGTATGGTACAGTGGAATTTGAAGAACCATTTGGCATAAATCTTTATACAATATTTTTTTGAGAAACTGCGCAAATATTAAAAAAAATTGTGCCTTCAGGAAGCAAAAGAACTCAATGCTTTCCTTAAAATAGCCTTGTTTTCTACCTTCTAATCTAACAGAAGACACAACAAACTCGGGCAAAGCACTAGCCAATCGCATTTGACAGACAGTGTGGATTCTGACTGGATTCACAGAGACGCCAAACAAATGAAAGAGAGACAAAAAATTAGGTGGGCCAATGAGATTAAAAAGTTTCCAGCTATAACGCGGCAATGAAAAGCACAAGACTGGGTTGATTGACGGATCATGGGAGAGGCCTTTTCCCTGCAGTGGGCGTAGTCAGGCTGCTGGTGATGATGTGCAAAAAAAGGGTACTGAACATCACGAAGGTACAAGAAACGGTTTGCAATTTGCCGCAGAAACAGGTGCGACAAACTCAGACCACCATCACACACACGTCGAAACAGGTTCATCCGGCTTGTTTTCTCCCACGTGGAAACCCATATAAACACGGCAAAATATGATGAAATTTGTGCACTTTCGTTCGAGGGCACTGCAATACTTGCAAACTATACCACAGCTTCGTAATGAACGGGTTGCAAATGATCGTGCGAGCAAAAATGGATAAATCCCTGCCTTTGCATTTTTCTGCCTTCTCACGGATTTCAACTGTCTGTCTGCCCCAGTAAGGATCACTGTTACTGTAGTTTTCCAAGGGTGTGCCCAAGTATTTTACTGGTGTTGTCATCCATTAAATGTTCATTAAATATCTTGGTGTGAGTTTCCGATTTCCATGCCAAAAACCAAGACACTTTGCCCAGTTAACTGCGCTTCGACTAACCTCACAAAAACGTTTTGCTTTTAACTGCTTCTGTGGTACTTTCAAGATTTGTACAAAGATAGCTATGTCATCTGCGTACGCCAGCAGGTGCACTTCACATGCATGAAGCTGGAACCCCTTAAATATGTTGCTGGGTATTACACTTAGGCAGAAGCTTTCAATGTAAATGCAAAAGAGGAGAGGGTAGGCACCCTTGGTGCACGGATCGCTGCAGCTCCATTGATTTACCGAACTCTTGTTAACATTCAGATGAGTGATACATCCCGTGTATGCCATCTTAACGGCTTCAATTATTACTTTCCCGACGTTAACATGTTCTAATACTGGTATAAAATCGTGCGCACCGCGATCGAAGGCTTTCTTCAAGTCAATCCGAAGCATAGCGACCGCAGAGCCTATGATATTCTTACAAGAAAACGTATATTTACAGATATTTACAACGATTACACGCGATGACAATGCCTGGCACACTGGCGGGCTGGAACAGTCTCTATCCACTTCGTAGTCTTTTCTTTCAGCCAGGGACCCTCTACCGCTTTATGCCCCAATTCCACTACTGCCTTGTGGCACTACCTCGCGGCGTTAAAGCGCCGACCCGGCGCTTGTCACGAAAGGGGAGTGTTGGGTGACACAATAAGCTTCAGATCTAACGACTGCACAACAGTGGATGGTGGTGGCATTGAGTGCGCTTCGTCGACGACTCGCTGTATCTCGTAGGTGAGGTTGGTGATCTTGCGAAGGACTTTGTATGGTCCGTCATAGCGAAATAAAAGTTTTTCTGAGGAGGGCCGATGTGACGACATGGGGTCCCCAAGAGTACGAGAGAACCTGGTGCATACGAAACTTCCGGTGGGACGATCATATCGATCTTTCTGAGAGGCTTGAGAAAGCATGAGTCGTTTCGGGCAATCTGTCGTGCTGCTCGGCTCGCTCTATGGCATCGCGGACGTATGTGACAGGGGAGCTTGAACCAGCGGGAAGGAGTTATCAAGAGGCAGAGAGGGTTCCCGTCCATAAAGAAGGTAGAACGGGGAATAGCCTGCGGTTGTCATGTCTGGAGGAGTTTGTAAGCGAAGGTGACGTAGGGTACGTTGCGTCCCAGTCACGGTGGTCTGGAGAAACATACATTGACAACATGTCCGTGATAGTGCGATTCAGGCGCTCTGTAAGTCCATTAGTTTGTGGATGGTATGCCGTTGTGAACTTGTGGTTCGTGGAACAGGAACGTACGATATCCTGGACGACGCGAGATAAAAAGTATCGGCCGTGATCAGTAACGAGCTGTCGAGGAGCGCCGTGATGCAATATGATGTCATGTAGCAGAAAGTCGGCGACATCGGTAGCGCAGCTGGTTGGAAGAGCGCGGGGTGATCGCATAACGTGTCGCGTAGTCGGTCGCCACGGCAACCCATTTGTTCCCGGATGCAGAAGTGGGAAAATGGCCCGAGAAGGTCAGCCCTACGGCGGTAGAATGGTTCAGCAGGGATTCAATAGGGTTAAGAAGGCCAGCTGGAAGCGATGTTGGTCGTTTTCGACGTTGACAAAGGTCGCAGCTGGCGAACATACTTTTGCACAGAGCGATATAGGCGTGGCCAGAAAAAACGGCGCCGGACGCGATCATAAGTGCGAGGTGACTCCCAGGTGACCGGCGGCAGGTTCATCGTGAAGCTGTCGGAGAACATCTACACGCAAATGGGAAGGCACGACGAGAAGGCGGTCAGGACCATTAGGGCGCATGTTTGTGGCGGTAGAGAACTCCTTCATGAAGGAAATACAAGTTCAGAGAAGTGGGTGGAGTAGCGGAACTCAGGCTTTTCTATGATGGGAAGTAAATCCGGGTCGCGGCGTTGCTCAAGAAGCTATATCAAGAAAGTCTGATATTGATAAGACGCAAGCCTCCGTAGCTCTCTCTGTGGCGTCTGGTGGATCCACTGGATACCGTGACAGGCAGTCGGCGTCTTGAATGGAGGTGACCAGATTTATACACGACCGAGAAGGTGTATTCTTGGAGGCGTAGAGACCAACGACCGAGACGTCCCGTGGGATCCTTTAGCGAGGAAAGCCAGCAGAGTGCATGGTGATCAGTTACAACAGTAAAACTGCGGCCGAATAGGTACGGGCGAAATTTAGCGACAGCCCAAACAAGAGCAAGACACTCTCTTTCGGTGATTGAATAGTTCCTCTCGGCAGGGATAAAAGGCGGCTGGCGTAGGGATGACAAAGTCACGTCCATGCTGACGCTGAGGCTAAAACAGCACCAATTCCGTGGCCACTCGCGTCCGTACGAACTTCTGTCGGGGCAGTCCTGATCGAAGTGGGCTAATATTGGCGTAGTCGTGAGGGCTGCATGAGCGCCGAAAAATGCAGCAACTCTGAAGGCGAATTCCAAGTAAATGGGACGTCTTTTTAAGAAGCTCGGTGAGAGGGCCAGTCGCAATATCGCGGCGAAATTTCGGATGAAGCGGCGAAAAATAGGAGCACAAACCAAGGAAGCTCCGGACATCCTTATGAGAAGAGGGCACGGGAAATTGAGTCAATGCGCGAATTTTGTCCGGATCGGGCTGTAACCCCATATGCGTTAAACGAGGTGACCAAGTACAGTTATTTCGCGACGGCCGAAACGGCATTTGGAAGAGTTCAGCTGAAGACCAGCGTTGCGAAATACTTGGAGAATACTGGACAGTCGCTCTAGATGGCTTGCGAACGTCGGTGAAAAAAACAATTTTATCATCCAAGTAGCATAAGCAAGTGGACCATTTGAAGCCGCGCAGAAGGGAGTCCATCATGCGCTCAAAGGTGGCCGGCGCATTACAAAGCCCAAACGGCATTACTTTAAATTGATATAACCCATCGGGGGTTACAAATGCTGTTTTTTCTCGGTCCCGTGGGTCAACAGCGATCTGCCAATAACCAGATCGAAGGTCAATGGACGAGAAAAACTTTGCGCCATGAAGGCAGTCAAGGGCGTCATCTATTCTTGGTAAAGGGTAAACGTCCTTCTTAGTGACCTTGTTGAGATGTCTATAGTCGACACAAAAATCGCCATGTGTTGTCCTTCTTCTTGACAAGCACTACCGGGGATGCCCACGGACTAGATGAGTGTTCGACGACGCCTTTGGCGAGCATTTTCTCGACCTCTTTCTGGATGACAGAGCGTTCGGCGGCCGAGACGCGGTAAGGGCGGCGATGAATTGGGTTGGCATCGCCGGTGTTGATGTGATGGGTCACAACTGATGTCTGGCCTAAAGGGCGGTTGTCAAGATCGAATATGTCCGCATAGGATGTCAACAGACGGTGGAGGTCTTGTGCTTCGGAGGGCGAAAGATCTGGCGCTATCATTTTGGCAATGTCAATGCTTGACAGGTTGGGCGCAGTGAGCAAGTTGACATGCGGAGTAGGTTGCTGAGCCGACAGTTCAGAAATATCACACTCTTGCAGCGACGACATGACGCCTAGTTTAATACCAGCAGGCAGCACATGCGTGGAGAAACCAAAGTTCAAAAGAGACAAATGGGTCTGATTGTGGCATACTCTCACCACGGTGTGCGGGACAGCAATGGAGTGCTTTAGCACAACGTCGGTAATAGGTGAAACGACATATTCACCATCGCGCACAGGCGGATCACACACGAGCTGCACGTAAGTCGCGGCTTGCGGCGGAAGATGCAGGAACTCGGTGGCACAAAGGCGACTTTGAGCGTTATGGGCAACAGCGGCGTCAAAAGGCAGTTCCAACTGAAGAAGACCTGTCGAGCAGTCGATAAGGGCGGAGTGCGCAGAGAGAAAGTCGAGGCCAAGAATCACGTCATGTGGGCACTGCTCAAGCACGGTGAACAATACGACGGTCTGGCGCCCAGCAATACATACGCGAGAAGTACACATGCCGAGAACGGCAGATGTGCTCCCATCGGCAAGCATTACTGCACACTTAATAGGAGGCGTGATCACTTTTCGCAGTTTAGTACAGAGAGCAGCGCTCATGACTGAAACTTGTGCACCAGTGTCTATCAGGGCTGTAACGGTAACATCATCCACCAAAAGGTCCAAAATATTGCGGCGTGTAGGAATCGTCAACAGAGGATTTGCAGAATGGGTCGTTAATGCAGCGTCACCTCCGGGAGCTGCATGGTCTAGTTTCCCGAGGTTGAGGGCCCAGGTCGTGCAGGGGACCTGGATCGAGAAATCATCGGCGAGAGAGATCGGCGGCCTTGGGGTGAAGGCGACCGGCTGAACCTTCGGCCCTGAACGTTAGTAGGAGCAGGCTGTGGATCGTACGAAGTAGAAAAGCGGCGAGAACTGCCTTCAAAGCGACGCCATGTCCCAGTGTTCCAAGATGAATTGGATGACCAACGATTGCGACAGTAGCGTGCAATGTGGCCGGCGCGAGAGCAGTGAAAGCAGATTGGTCTATCATCCGACGTTCTCCATTCAGCAGGGTTCCGGTAGCGGGAAGGGTAGCGTGAAGGGTACACCGGAATCTGGTTAACAGAAGCCGAGCTCTCGGTGGTGCGAACAGCGCAAACAGGTGTGATGCCGAGATTTGCTATTTCTTGGCGAACGACGGCTTGGATGAGGGAGACGGTGGATGCGTTGTCTTGAGGACCGTCAGAGGCGATGGCTGCAGGAGCCATTGCTTCGAGTTCGCGACGAACGATTCGGGTGACATTTTCGGACGATGTAGCTTGCGTGAACTTGGGGCTGTCTTCACAGGTCGAAGTGGCTGCAGTATTAGGCAGACGCGCAAACTGGCGGGTTATGCGACGGTTCTTGGCGTGCTCGAAGCGCTGACACTCCTTCACAACCGCGTCGACGGTGGCGCAATCTTTAACGATCAACAGATTGAACGCGTCATCGGCAATTCCCTTCAATATGTGAGCGATTTTGTCAGTTTCGCTCATGTTCTCGTCCACCTTTCGACAGAGGCCCAATACGTCCTGTATGTAAGATACATACGATTCTGTCGATGTCTGCACGCGACATTCCAGGTCTTTCCTCGCGGCCTGCTGTCGCCCAAATGGCCTGCTGAATAACTCGAGAAGCTTCAGTTTGCAAACGTCCCAGCTGGTCAACTCCGACTCGTGCGTCTCATACCAGGTGAGCGCCGTATCCCGCAAGTAAAATACAACGTTGGCCAGCATCAACGTAGGGTCCCACCTATAGTATTCGCTCACGCGCTCGTACAAAGCGACCCAATCTTCAACATTCACCTTGTCCTTGCCTGTGCCCGAGAAGGTTCCGGGGTCTCGTGGAGGCAGGAGAATCAGAGGAGGCAGCTGCTGCTGCTGGTGCTGGTGCTGCTGGTGCTGGTGCTGGTGGTGCTGGTGCTGCTGCTGCTGCTGCTGCAGCTGCGGCTGCAGCTGCGGCTGCTGTTTGCTCTTGTGAGTGGGCCTGTTGAGCCATTGCAGAAAAATGGCGAAGGTGGCGACCACTCCGAAGTTCCGTGTTGGTTTGCCGGAAAAGCCAGGTAGGCGTACCCCGCACCTCCACCAATAATCTTACAAGAAAACGTATATTTACAGATATTTACAACGATTACACGCGATGACAATGCCTGGCGCACTGGCGGGCTGGAACCAGTCTCTAGTCTCATCCACTTCGTAGTCTTCTCTTTTTGCCAGGACTGACCGTGGCGCAATTGGCTACCGCTGTTAACCGAAAGGTGAGCCCAATCCGGGTTGGAGGTTCAGCCGGCGCTTTTTTTTCTTTGGGCTGATAGCTTTGAAGATATGGCTGATGGTGGTGAGAGTGGAGCTTGTGAATAACCGAAAGGTATGTTCTGATGGTGGTGATGAGTGGAGCAGGACTGTCTCCGTGGCGCAATTGGCTAGCGCGATCGGCTGTTAACCGAAAGGTTGGAGGTTCGAGCCCACCCGGTGGTGGTGCGGCGCTTTTTTTTTCTTTGGCTGATAGCTTTGAAGATATGTTCTGATGGTGGTGAGAGTGGAGCAGGACTGTCTCCGTGGCGCAATTGGCTAGCGCGATCGGCTGTTAACCGAAAGGTTGGAGGTTCGAGCCCACCCGGTGGTGGTGCGGCGCTTTTTTTTCTTTGCGCTGATAGCTTTGAAGATATGTTCTGATGGTGGTGAGAGTGGAGCAGGACTGTCTCCGTGGCGCAATTGGCTAGCGCGATCGGCTGTTAACCGAAAGGTTGGAGGTTCGAGCACACCCGTGGTGGTGGCGGCGGCTTTTTTTTTCTTTGCGCTGATAGCTTTGAAGATATGTTCTGATGGTGGTGAGGGTGGAGCAAGACTGTCCCCGTGGCGCAATTGGCTAGCGCGATCGCTGTTAACCGAAAGGTTGGAGGTTCGAGCCCACCCTGGTGGTGGTGCGGCGCTTTTTTTTCTTTGGCTTGATAGCTTTGAAGATATGTTCTGATGGTGTTGAGAGTGGAGCAAGGACTGTCTCCGTGGCGCAATTGGCTAGCGCGGATCGGCCTGTTAACCAAAAGGTGGAGGTTTCCGAGCCCACCCGGTGGTGTGCGGGGCGCTTTTTTTTTTGGCGCTGATAGCTTTGAAGATATGTTCTGATGGTGGTGAGAGTGCAGCAGGACTGTCTCCGTGGCGCAATTGGCTAGCGCGATCGGCTGTTAACCGAAAGGTTCGGAGGTTCGAGCCCACCCGGTGGTGCTGCGCGCTTTTTTTCTTTGGGGCTGATAGCTTGAAGATATGTTCTGATGGTGGTGAGAGTGGAGCACGACTGTCTCCGTGGGCGCAATTGGCTAGCGCGATCGGCTGTTAACCGAAAGGTTGGAGGTTCGAGCCCACCCGTGAGGTGGTGCGGCGCTTTTTTTTCTTTGGGCTGATAGCTTTGAAGATATGTTCTGATGGTGGTGAGAGTGGAGCAGGACTGTCTCCGTGGCGCATTGGCTAGCGCGATCGGCTGTTAACCGAAAGGTTGGAGGTTCGAGCCCACCCGGTGGTGGTGCGGCTGTTTTTTTCTTTGGCTGATAGCTTTGAAGATATGTTCTGATGGTGGTGAGAGTGGAGCAGGACTGTCTCCGTGGCGCAATTGGCTAGCGCGATCGGCTGTTAACCGAAAGGTTGGAGGTTCGAGCCCACCCGGTGGTGGTGCGGCGCTTTTTTTCTTTGGGCTGATAGCTTTGAAGATATGTTCTGATGGTGGTGAGAGTGGAGCAGGACTGTCTCCGTGGCGCAATTGCTAGCGCGATCGGCTGTTAACCGAAAGGTTGGAGGTTCGAGCCCACCCGGTGGTGGTGCGGCGCTTTTTTTTCTTTGGGCTGATAGCTTTGAAGATATGTTCTGATGGTGGTGAGAGTGGAGCAGGACTGTCTCCGTGGCGCAATTGGCTAGCGTGATCGGCTGTTAACCGAAAGTTGGAGGTTCGAGCCCACCCGGTGGTGGTGCGGCGCTTTTTTTCTTTGGGCTGATAGCTTTGAAGATATGTTCTGATGGTGGTGAGAGGTGGAGCAGGACTGTCTCCGTGGCGCAATTGGCTAGCGCGATCGGCTGTTAACCGAAAGGTTGGAGGTTCGAGCCCACCCGGTGGTGGTGCGGCGCTTTTTTTCTTTGGGCTGATAGCTTTGAAGATATGTTCTGATGGTGGTGAGAGTGGAGCAGGACTGTCTCCGTGGCGCAATTGGCTAGCGCGATCGGCTGTTAACCGAAAGGTTGAGGTTCGAGCCCACCCGGTGGTGGTGCGGCTGCTTTTTTTCTTTGGGCTGATAGCTTTGAAGATATGTTCTGATGGTGGTGAGAGTGGAGCAGGACTGTCTCCGTGGCGCAATTGGCTAGCGCGATCGGCTGTTAACCGAAAGGTTGGAGGTTCGAGCCACCCGGTGGTGGTGCGGCGCTTTTTTTCTTTGGGCTGATAGCTTTGAAGATATGTTCTGATGGTGGTGAGAGTGGAGCAGGACTGTCTCCGTGGCGCAATTGGCTAGCGCGATCGGCTGTTAACCGAAAGGTTGGAGGTTCGAGCCCACCCGGTGGTGGTGCGGCGCTTTTTTTTCTTTGCGCTGATAGCTTTGAAGATATGTTCTGATGGTGGTGAGAGTGGAGCAAGACTGTCTCCGTGGCGCAATTGGCTAGCGCGATCGGCTGTTAACCGAAAGGTTGGAGGTTCGAGCCCACCCGGTGGTGGTGCGGCGCTTTTTTTCTTTGGCTGATAGCTTTGAAGATATGTTCTGATGGTGGTGAGAGTGGAGCAGGACTGTCTCCGTGGCGCAATTGGCTAGCGCGATCGGCTGTTAACCGAAAGGTTGGAGGTTCGAGCCCACCCGGTGGTGGTGCGGCGCTTTTTTTTCTTTGGGCTGATAGCTTTGAAGATATGTTCTGATGGTGGTGAGAGTGGAGCAGGACTGTCTCCGTGGCGCAATTGGCTAGCGCGATCGGCTGTTAACCGAAAAGGTTGGAGGTTCGAGCCCACCCGGTGGTGGTGCGGCGCTTTTTTTCTTTGGGCTGATAGCTTTGAAGATATGTTCTGATGGTGGTGAGAGTGGAGCAGGACTGTCTCCGTGGCGCAATTGGCTAGCGCGATCGGCTGTTAACCGAAAGGTTGGAGGTTCGAGCCCACCCGGTGGTGGTGCGGCGCTTTTTTTCTTTGGGCTGATAGCTTTGAAGATATGTTCTGATGGTGGTGAGAGTGGAGCAGGACTGTCTCCGTGGCGCAATTGGCTAGCGCGATCGGCTGTTAACCGAAAGGTTGGAGGTTCGAGCCCACCCGGTGGTGGTGCGGCGCTTTTTTTCTTTGGGCTGATAGCTTTGAAGATATGTTCTGATGGTGGTGAGAGTGGAGCAGGACTGTCTCCGTGGCGCAATTGGCTAGCGCGATCGGCTGTTAACCGAAAAGGTTGGAGGTTCGAGCCCACCCGGTGGTGGTGCGGCGCTTTTTTTTCTTTGCGGCTGATAGCTTTGAAGATATGTTCTGATGGTGGTGAGAGTGGAGCAGGACTGTCTCCGTGGCGCAATTGGCTAGCGCGATTCGGCTGTTAACCGAAAAGGTTGGAGGTTCGAGCCCACCCGGTGGTGGTGCGGCGCTTTTTTTTCTTTGGGCTGATAGCTTTGAAGATATGTTCTGATGGTGGTGAGAGTGGAGCAAGACTGTCTCCGTGGCGCAATTGGCTAGCGCGATCGGCTGTTAACCGAAAGGTTGGAGGTTCGAGCCCACCCGGTGGTGGTGCGGCGCTTTTTTTCTTTGGGCTGATAGCTTTGAAGATATGTTCTGATGGTGGTGAGAGTGGAGCAGGACTGTCTCCGTGGCGCAATTGGCTAGCGCGATCGGCTGTTAACCGAAAGGTTGGAGGTTCGAGCCCACCCGGTGGTGGTGCGGCGCTTTTTTTTCTTTGGGCTGATAGCTTTGAAGAATATGTTCTGATGGTGGTGAGAGTGGAGCAGGACTGTCTCCGTGGCGCAATTGGCTAGCGCGATCGGCTGTTAACCGAAAGGTTGGAGGTTCGAGCCCACCCGGTGGTGGTGCGGCGCTTTTTTTCTTGGGCTGATAGCTTTGAAGATATGTTCTGATGGTGGTGAGAGTGGAGCAGGACTGTCTCCGTGGCGCAATTGGCTAGCGCGATCGGCTGTTAACCGAAAGGTTGGAGGTTCGAGCCCACCCGGTGGTGGTGCGGCGCTTTTTTTCTTTGGGCTGATAGCTTTGAAGATATGTTCTGATGGTGGTGAGAGTGGAGCAGGACTGTCTCCGTGGCGCAATTGGCTAGCGCGATCGGCTGTTAACCGAAAGGTTGGAGGTTCGAGCCCACCCGGTGGTGTGCGGCGCTTTTTTTCTTTGGGCTGATAGCTTTGAAGATATGTTCTGATGTGGTGAGAGTGGAGCAGGACTGTCTCCGTGGCGCAATTGGCTAGCGCGATCGGCTGTTAACCGAAAAGGTTGGAGGTTCGAGCCCACCCGGTGGTGGTGTGGCGCTTTTTTTCTTTGCGCTGATAGCTTTGAAGATATGTTCTGATGGTGGTGAGAGTGGAGCAGGACTGTCTCCGTGGCGCAATTGGCTAGCGCGATCGGCTGTTAACCGAAAAGGTTGGAGGTTCGAGCCCACCCGGTGGTGGTGCGGCGCTTTTTTCTTTGGGCTGATAGCTTTGAAGATATGTTCTGATGGTGGTGAGAGTGGAGCAGGACTGTCTCCGTGGCGCAATTGGCTAGCGCGATCGGCTGTTAACCGAAAGGTTGGAGGTTCGAGCCCACCCGGGGTGGGTGCGGCGCTTTTTTTTTCTTTGGGCTGATAGCTTTGAAGATATGTTCTGATGGTGGTGAGAGTGGAGCAGGACTGTCTCCGTGGCGCAATTGGCTAGCGCGATCGGCTGTTAACCGAAAGGTTGGAGGTTCGAGCCCACCCGGTGGTGGTGCGGCGCTTTTTTTCTTTGGGCTGATAGCTTGAAGATATGTTCTGATGGTGGTGAGAGTGGAGCAGGACTGTCTCCGTGGCGCAATTGGCTAGCGCGATCGGCTGTTAACCGAAAGGTTGGAGGTTCGAGCCTCCCGGGAGTGGTGCGGCGCTTTTTTTCTTTGGGCTGATAGCTTTGAAGATATGTTCTGATGGTGGTGAGAGTGGAGCAGGGACTGTCTCCGTGGCGCAATTGGCTAGCGCGATCGGCTGTTAACCGAAAAGTTGGAGGTTCGAGCCCTACCCGGTGGTGGTGGTCGGCGCTTTTTTTCTTTGCGCTGATAGCTTTGAAGATATGTTCTGATGGTGGTGAGAGTGGAGCAGGACTGTCTCCGTGGCGCAATTGGCTAGCGCGATCGGCTGTTAACCGAAAGGTTGGAGGTTCGAGCCCACCCGGTGGTGGTGCGGTGCTTTTTTTCTTTGGGCTGATAGCTTTGAAGATATGTTCTGATGGTGGTGAGAGTGGAGCAGGACTGTCTCCGTGGCGCAATTGGCTAGCGCGATCGGCTGTTAACCGAAAGGTTGGAGGTTCGAGCCCACCCGGTGGTGGTGCGGCGCTTTTTTTCTTTGGGCTGATAGCTTTGAAGATATGTTCTGATGGTGGTGAGAGTGGAGCAGGACTGTCTCCGTGGCGCAATTGGCTAGCGCGATCGGCTGTTAACCGAAAAGGTTGGAGGTTCGAGCCCACCCGGTGGTGGTGCGCGCTTTTTTTTCTTTGGGCTGATAGCTTTGAAGATATGTTCTGATGGTGGTGAGAGTGGAAGCAGGACTGTCTCCGTGGCGCAATTGGCTAGCGCGATCGGCTGTTAACCGAAAGGTTGGAGGTTCGAGCCCACCCGGTGGTGGTGTGGCGCTTTTTTTTTTCTTTGGGCTGATAGCTTTGAAGATATGTTCTGATGGTGGTGAGAGTGGAGCAGGACTGTCTCCGTGGCGCAATTGGCTAGCGCGATCGGCTGTTAACCGAAAGGTTGGAGGTTCGAGCCTCCCGGTGTGGTGTGTTGCTTTTTTTTCTTTGGGCTGATAGCTTTGAAGATATGTTCTGATGGTGGTGAGAGTGGAGCAGGACTGTCTCCGTGGCGCAATTGGCTAGCGCGATCGGCTGTTAACCGAAAGGTTGGAGGTTCGAGCCCACCCGGTGGTGGTGCGGCGTTTTTTTTTTTCTTTTTTTTGAAGATATGTTCTTTGGACTGCTGATAGCTCGGCTTGAAGAGAGCCCACCCGGGGGTGTGCGGCGCTTTTTTTTTTTGCTGATGCTTTGAAGATGTTCTGATGGTGGTGAGAGTGGAGCAGGACTGTCTCCGTGGCGCAATGGGCTAGCGCGATCGGCTGTTAACCGTGTTGGAGGTTTTGAACCCGGTGGTGGTGCGGCGCTTTTTTTTTGTTGGCTGATAGTTTGGAGGTTGTGAGAGTGGAGTGTGGACGTCTGTGGCGTGTTAGCCGTTTATGTTTACCCCGAAGGTTGTTTTTTCGAGCCCTCCCGGTGGTGGTGCGGCGGCGCTTTTTTTTTGCGCTGATAGCTTTGAAGATATGTTCTGATGGTGGTGAGAGTGGAGCAGGACTGTCTCCGTGGCGCAATTGGCTAGCGCGATCGGCTGTTAACCGAAAGTTTGGAGTTTCGAGCCCCCCGGTGGTGTGGGCGCTTTTTTTTTTTTGCGCTGATAGCTTTGAAGATATGTTCTGACATTTGGAGCAGTGGAGCGCGATCGGCTGTTAACCGAAAGTTTGGAGGTTCGCCCACCCGGTGGTGGTGTGGGCGCTTTTTTTCTTTGTGGTGATAGCTTTGAAGATATGTTCTGATGGTGGTGAGAGTGGAGCAGGACTGTCTCCGTGGCGCAATTGGCTAGCGCGATCGGCTGTTAACCGAAAGGTTGGAGGTTCGAGCCCACCCGGTGGTGGTGCGGCGCTTTTTTTTTCGCTCTTTGTTCTGGTGATAGCTTTGAAGATATGTTCTGATGGTGGTGAGAGTGGAGCAGGACTGTCTCCGTGGCGCAATTGGCTAGCGCGATCGGCTGTTAACCGAAAGGTTGGAGGTTCGAGCCCACCCGGTGGTGGTGTCGGCGCTTTTTTTTTTCTTGGGCTGATAGCTTTGAAGATATGTTCTGATGGTGGTGAGAGTGGAGCAGGACTGTCTCCGTGGCGCAATTGGCTAGCGCGATCGGCTGTTAACCGAAAGGTTGGAGGTTCGAGCCCACCCGGTGATGTGGTGGGGGCGCTTTTTTTCTTTGTTTGCTGATAGCTTTGAAGATATGTTCTGATGGTGGTGAGAGTGAAGCAGGACTGTCTCCGTGCGGCAATCGGCTGTTAACCGAAAGGTTGGAAGTTCGAGCCCACCCGGTGGGTGCGGTGCTTTTTTTTCTTTAGGCTGATAGCTTTGAAGATATGTTCTGATGGTGGTGAGAGTGGAGCAGGACTGTCTCCGTGGCGCAATTGGCTAGCGCGATCGGCTGTTAACCGAAAGGTTGGAGTTTCGAGCCCACCCGGTGGTGGTGGGGCGCTTTTTTTTCGCTGATAGCTTTGAAGATACCCAGGCAAGCTTGGACCAACATCGCTAAAACATCGGCACCGACGTCGGGCCGACGTCGGAAGTGCAACTTCTTCCAATGTCGGGCCGACGTTCAAGCCAATGATGGACCGACGTTTTTGCCGATGTTTTAGCCAGTATGCACCAACATTGGGCCGACGAAGGCCCATCGTTTGCCGACAAGCTGCCAATGTTCGGCCAACATGGGCCATATTTCAGCCAATCACATTGCCATTTTTACGTACGCCGATGTTTGCTTGCACGACGAATATTGGCTACGGATGTGCGACCCGACATTGGACCAATCCAGGGCCACATTGCAGCCCATCAAATGCGTTATTACCACACCATGTTTCCGCACGACGAATATTGGCTACTGATTGGCTTGCCATTATGTAACCATTATTAGGGAATTTTTCTTACCTGAATATTTAAACAATCATGAATAATATCTACACTAAAGAATGCTGAGTTTATTCTTTAACCAATTTTATACTTTTGCTAAATAGTGAGTGCTTTTTTTATATTTGGTACTTATTGGTATGTGGTACAGCAGATCGAAAAAAGTCGTTAGGAAGTAATGTTTGAAAGCGTATGTCCCTGTCCCCCAACTTGCAATCCCACATATGTCCCCCACATGGTAATCGAGAGTATTCTAGTTTAGAGCATTTTTTTTGTAACTAAAACATGGTGATGGTGCTTCCGAATCACATAAGCTAGCCGACAGTGCACCACCGACAGTCTGCAGACATTTATTCTTTGTTTTTTTTTATTTATTTGGTACAAACAAAAAATGTATACATTGAAAAAGATATATACACAACTAAAAGGCCCGCTCCTAGTGCAGTTCAGTTGCTTTGGTGGCACAAGTGACAGTGGTGCTGTCAGGCCCGGCTGCTGTGGCTGGGCAGGAAGCCAGCTGCCGCGAGCAGCCGATAATCTGCACTCTGAGAGTGGGGATCATCGGGCTGCTCCACAACAATTCTTCTCTGAGCGCCGCTTCCTGCCCCCACAGCGATCACCAGACCCGGGCAGCCACCTCTTAATAAGTTGAGGGCCTCCGCCTGGTCGCACCCAGCTTTTTGCAGATGACATCTGCATACAAGAACAGAAATACCATAGTACACATGACACTGCTGTACAGAGAATACACAAGGGTACACACACATAAACACAATGAACAAGTCTAACCTGTCACTAATCTACAGAGCCTCAGGTTCACAAGGCCCTTTTCCCTTTTCATGAAGGCTGTACAGCACTTGCACGTCATGTGCCAATACAGCCTTCACATGGCATTCACACCAATTTTTCGGAGGCCACGTCCCCCAATCTGCAGGAGGTGCTTGCGCTGTAAAAAAATGCAAGAAGCATAGATGGGGTAAACGCTACAGCACATCGAAATGTTTTCATGATAAAATTCTGCAAGAAGAGGGACACTGAAAACAACAACTTGAATTTTTGGCATCACATTTCATTGTTTTTTTTATCTAACTTCAACCACTTGACCTAAATGGTTTCACACATCAGCCCTCTCACACTCAGTGTGAGAACCTTTTCAAGTCCTTCTCTGAATGCAGTTTCGCGGGTTATGAAATCAAATACAACACTGTTATAAACCCTTATAAATATTGATTCTAGCTATGAAATAGTATAATTACTTTGTACCACGTTTCTTCGAGGTTACAATGTCTTTGCCTGAATGTTGACCAGGAGTAGCTTCTAACAGGTGAAAACGATAAAATAGTGAATTCAAAAAGAAGCTTGACATGTTTTTAATCAATGCATTGTAAGCAGAGCGCAACAAGATAAATGAACATGATCAAGGCATACTAAGAGGCAACCTCAGAGCGACCAAATCTTGGTCATAGATGAAACTGATAGAAAAATAATAAGTCGCACTAGATGGTCACACCATTTGCTGTTTATATTTTTCTGTGATAGCCAACTAAGAGGCATGTCGCTATAGAAATCTCATCACAATAAACAAAGGTGCATTTTTCTTCACCCTGCAAAATTGGGTGCATGTTAGATTTTAAAAAAAAAGTAAGAAATCGGCTAACACAAGGCAGGGTGAACTGTAGCTCAAAGTAGAGAGAGCCGCAGCGGACACGAAATAGGGTGATAAATGAACAAAAAATTACTGAATGTCTGTTTTAAGGAGGCTATTGCTGGTCACTGCCCATCAAACACACGATGCCGCCTACATCGTCTGCTAGCTTAGGACAGTTCACTCGGACTTCACAGACTATAGTAAATACAGCCGAATCTCATTAATTCCAAACAGACTTAATTCGAACTGACGCTGTGGTTCCTATCAAAGCTATACCGTGCTCCGAAAATGCAATCAGCACCCGCCCAATCCTGCGGTGGCACTTCAGACACCTCATCGTTGTGCTTGAAGAAGAAAATGAAGAAAAGGAAAGAAAAGACTGCGGTGGGAATGTTTGCCAAATGCCAATCTGCGGCATTCCTGTGCCACGCTTCGGCTTTTTCCGTCCCTGCCACGTAGAGACCCTTTCCTCCTTAACACCGCGCACGAAGAGAAAAGGGGGAAAAAAAAGCTGTCACAGAGAGTTGGCTCTCTCTCATGCCGATCTGCAACGCGCCGGTGTCACGCTTCCCTGTTGTTCGTTCCTGCTATGTAGAGACCCTTCTCCTTTCAACTCCGCGCATGAAGAGAGCAAAAAAAAAAAGCTTGCCACGGAGTGTTTCTCTCTCGAACGCCGATCTGCTTTTCTCCAGGTGGAGACGCTCCTCCTTTCTCATCATGTGCTGGCCACGCTCCGACTGTAGCGCAGATGGTAACAGTGGAAACACAGTTGTCGTCTTCTAAGAGTGTCAGCACTGGACATTGCCGCGCGCAACTTCTTTTGCCAGAAGAATACTGAAGCCGAAGTACAAATGGTTTGCAAACTGCACGCAAAACTGGTTGACTCGTTGCAAGGCCAACGTGTACAGACATGTATTGATTACTTTAATTAATGACGGATGTCCTGTAATTTGTGAATAAAACTTCCCCATGCACATGCACCACTGCATGGTGAGCCCTCCGCTCATTTACCGTATTTACTCGATTCTACCGCGCCCTCGATTGTAACGCGCGCCCGGTTTCCACGACAAAAAAAAAAAAAAACAAGAAACTAGGACATCGATTGCAACGTGCACCCATTTTCTCGTTGGCCCGCTTGATCACACCACTCAGGAAAACGACTCTTCTGAGAGCGTCTTCTGTTTAAATATGAGGTACGGGGGGAAGCTTGTGCCTATCCGACGTGCAACGGAGCATTGCTGTCACTCAAGTTTTACCGTGGCCCGATGTCAGCACACGAAACATGCTTCGCCCCCTTCTCTCGACGGTTGTGGTGCCAGGCATGTCGAAGTAAAGAGGCGTCTGATTGGCATTCCCGATTTGCCCAAGCAAGGTAGCCGTTGTTGTGCCGCAAGTTTAGGAGGAACCTCAGAAGACTCTGAAGCTTTTCTTCGTACTCCTCCGGCAACTTCCGGCATATGCCGTTCGCCTTCGGAGGGAAAAGCCTTTCATCTTCATAAAGTTAGTTAGCCAGCACCTGCTCACTTTAAACTGACTCTGCATTAGCCCTTTTCTAAGGCTAACTGCATTACCATGCACTTGGAGCAGTTCTGTCGTCACGGGCCGCTGTGCCGCTCACTGCTTAATCACATACTCGCCGAGCAGCTCTTCAATTTGTGGAAACCGACCCTGTTGTGGTCCACTGAAGCCTTTGCGTGAATCTTTGCTGTCAACAATATTCTGCTTTTGTTTCCGCTAGTCCCGCACGCACGTTTCGGGAACTCCGAACGACCGCGATGCGGCCCGATTTCTGTCCGTTTCGGCACGACCGGCTTTATAAATAGCGACCTGCGCACGCGCCCTTCTCCTACGGGGCTACGCGGTCCAAGAAAAGCCGCGATGTTGACGGCGCGTCTCACCAGGGGGCACTGGGTTTAATCCTCAACTTCGTGTCGGCTGCTACAGCTACTACGACAGCGGAACGCGCGAGATCGTGTAAACCCCGTGCCTTTGCAAACATCAGCTGTTTTGTTTTTTGTTCTGCCTACCATGACGTGAAACAAGACAGTATATACCAACTTCCAACCAACCAACTTCGAGGAAACGTAGAAACGTCAGCACTCGTAACGGTGGCTTGTTGCACGGGCCCGCAACCTGGGCTAGCTTTTCCTGGCAGCCTAGACAACATTGTCAAAGAATGTTATGCAGTGCCATGCTGGTTCTGTCTAATGAGGTATATTTAGCAGGTCCGCGAGGTGCACTCCGAAGTGCAGGAAAACAAGTAGGCTAGGTCGGCTGTTACATTTTGTGCGCGTACGTACTTGTCACTTTATCCTTTCGAGAGTTCTTGCGCAACTTCACCTTCAATTGTGGCTTGTTTGATACGCAGGTCACACAGATTGGTGCAATGAGCTCGCTAACTTTTAAACTGTATTACGGTAGTTGTACCTGCATTGGCCGTCTCGTCAGATTTATCGCGTTTTATGCAGGTGACGGGAGCGCCAACAAATATTACACGCTTTTTTTTTTTTCTGGGTTTTACGCGCTGTGCTTGCATTTGGGCTTCGAGGCGCACCGTAAGGACTACGGAATTAGTTCAAGGAAACTTGAACGTGTGACGAAATGAGGACACACCCAACTCATCTAATCCATGCATTCAAGCTTAGAGCAACAATAGATCACAACTTGCCAAATGTTTTATTCGTTAAATGACACACTGAATCACGAGCACATTTAGAGACAGTCTGGCCTTCAGAATTAGACCTTCAGCACCTTTCGCGAGGTGGGTTTCGTTTTGAGTGCCTTTTTCTTGGCGTTGGACACTGTGAGGCCATTGGCGGTGTTAGACAAAAATGGCCTCATGAATTTCTGCAGAATTACGCTGACCAGCTTTGTTTTGTGTGGCACACTTTTGTCCTCGGCACAATCAAAAAGTGGGCTCTTCAGAAGTGAAGGTAACACGACGGCCGAGAACTTCTTGAGCGGCTGAGGTCCCTTTACAAGCACGGAAGCCACTCGGGAGGCAGCTTGCTCCAGGTGGTGGACAAATCCCACAAATGGTAAGGTGGGATAGGAGAGGCCTCCCCTGTCGATGCCAGCAATGAGGGCTGTGGTTGGGGAGCTGGAAGATGGAGCTTGTAGCTTCACCAGGCAGCCCTCGCATTCAATGTTATCCTGAATGGCCCGGACGAGGAAACCGGCTATCAGTGCCAACGTACTGGACCGCAGACTCTGCTGTGGAGGACCTACGAAAATTATGAAAAAGAACAAGGTGAATAAGTAGATTTAATAGCCTAAGGTGTCCGCCGTGGGGAGCAAGAAAGTGAAGTGGGTGCTCCCTCCAGCACAGCAGTTTAGAAAACAATTATATCACGGTGTCGCTTTGTTTTCTTGTGTTGTCTTTTTTCTATCTGTACTGTTCACTTAATCTTATGTTTCAGTTCAAGCTGCGTAATGATTGTGCACATACATGGGTAGCGTTCCAGTGTAGCTAGGTGAGGCAGCAGGAGCTTCCGGATGTCCGTGCCAGTAGCAGCTTGCTTGACAGGCTCGACAGGCAAGGCTGGCACTTCACCCAATGGGGGCAACGACACCTCCAACATTTCCACTCTCCGAGGAGTGAATGATGCCTGTCGTCAAGATCTTCTGCAAGGCCGACAGGGCTGCATACGCATCAGTAAGGTCATTTGAGCCATTCAGCTGTCTGATGGCTGAAAAAAGGGATTCCACATCATCACTGGAGAATTTCCCCGTCAAGACGAAATAGAATCCAAGCTGCAGGAGGTGCCTTGTGCACAAAAACCGTAGACAGCGTTGTAACTCTGAGTGCCTCATAGGTCTCCTCAGAGAGGAACTCCTTCTTGTGCAAGGTGCTCTCTTTCCACTGGGCAAAGTACTGAAGGCACTCTGTCTCCAGCCACAAAAGTCTGCAAAGTGAAAACACACTTATAATCGTCACATCACAATGTACAGCTTAATTTGTTCGAAGGAACTGCAATACCCTTCGGATCATGGCATACCTTTCGTCGTCTGCACTGTAGAATGGCATCCTCAAGGCATCTCGACTTGTCCAGTGCAATGTCGTGCTTTTGATGTTGTGCAAGGCAAACCATTTTTGCACCACCTCCATGAACTCCAAAGTTGGCAAACAGTTTTGGAACCCGTTAGCCCCAAGGCGATGGCCGTGCTGCTGGAGGAACCTAAGGACTGAGGTGACCTAAACAAGGCAATGAGCATCAGATTTGTTTAAACATGGACTTAAAGCAACAAAACTCGGCCAGTCTCGTTACCCTCCGCATAATACGAATATTTCTACGGCCATTTCATAATGTTAGAGCCGTACAACCACACTGAGTTATGCGGCATGCAATTAGCTATTCACCTGCACCGAGAATATGTCAACAGCTCTCCTGACGTTCATCTTCTCAAAGTTGCTGGGGCTTAGGTGTTTCTCCGTTAGGCACCTCACCAGCTTGAATGCACCTTGACTTTCCTGGGTCTTGTGCAGTAGCCTACAGCAAAGCAAGGTGTTACCAAAACAAATACAGAAATTATAAGGCACAGAAATGTTTGATACTACCTGAGGAAATCGGGAAGGATGAGCTTTCCCTGGTTCCTGAAAATTTTCTTCGCATCCAGGAACTGTGAGCGGATGTTCTTGATAATGTGGCAGTAGTCAAATGACAGGAAGAGTGGTCGACCTGCATCAAGTGGGTGCCTAAAAAGAAATATCCAATAATTCAGATTCAAGTAACTTTAACCTGTGCACATTTGATGGAAAGCAAACATTACTCCGTATTTATGATATAAGATCTGCAGCAAAGACGCACAGTCAGATGTGACTTCATAAGATCCTGCACTTACTCTACAACAGGCTGTATCTGCCCCCCTGACAAGCTTGAAAAAAACTTCGTGTTCGACTTGTGATTGTCTCCAACAAGACGAACCACTCGAAAGCCAGCATCTTCAACAGACTGCATCACATTAAGAGCAAGATGCTCAAGCTGCTGTCCAGTCAGGGCCTTTGTAAAGTAATAACCGACCGGAAGCCTGCGAAGGGAAATGACAGTCATAGTTCAAATGGCAAGATTCAGACAGCTAAATGGCATGATTCAGATGTTCATGATTTGGTGTACATGCAATGGTAGCTGTAACGATAACTGCAATACCTGTAGTGGGTGGACAATCCCACAAAGACGAAGCACAGGAGGTGGGTTGCCAACTCGTTTTCCAGGCCATAGTCTGCCTTCGCACCCCTCAGGTTCACCATGACGTGAACAGCATCACACTGCTTGTGGTATATGGTAGCTTCCTTTATAGACATCTCGTCCATGACCAGCGAGCCACAGTGAGCCTGCAGAGGTTAGCACTGAAATATAAAGTCTCCCAGGTACCATTGCTAACGTTACCTTCTCAGAGTGCAGTTTTGCTTCCATATGCAGCCGCTGTTTGATCAATGAAGACACCACTTCCCCTGTGCAGGCACCTATGTACCGCTTCAAGGTCGAGCGGCAGGGTAGTGCCAAGAGGCCGCTTTCCCGTATTAAGCGGTATGCAGCTGGAGACTTCGAATGCCAAAGCACGCAGTTTCGTATCGTCTCCTCACGCCAGCGGCCCTTCGTAACACCCAAAAACGCCAGCTGTTCTTGAATGAATAGTGCCTTTGGCTCATTCTGTTCAACTTTTCCTGCAAGCATTTGGCAATTGTTAAAATCTGTCTGGACAAGTTCAAATGTTAGGTAATTTTCTAATGCTGGTCATACCTGAAGTAGCACGAGGTTGGCTTTTTCCATAGCCAGATTTACTTTTCTTGCCTCCCGTTTCAGTCCAGAAACTTCCTCCTGCAAATCATTTTTCTTTCTTGCAAGTAGCCGGCACTTCCTTGTCAGCCTTGTGACCTGTTTAAGAAGCAGTGCCATCCGTGAAAGTGACATTCTTGTTTGGGTGCTTTTAGTGGGCTTAGGCCGCACCGAAACAGGCCTGGGAGTCTCTTTCAAAGCAGGCTCAGATGTGGAGGGCAAAAAAGAAAACGAGCAGGTTCTTTGCACTAGATCATGTGGAGGTGTCTGCGAAGGTGGCTGAGGGTCTGGCTCAGGTGTCAAGGTCTGCGGTGCATTGACTGAGTCCTCTGCATGCGCTGTGATGCCTGCTGTATCGTCTGCTGTATCAGCAAGAATGCCATCATCGGATGGGACATCATGACTGCAAAATGAATAGACATTCGCTCAGATTAATGTTGCAATAATAGTACAGACTTTCGGCACAAGAACTGCTCTTGCCTGTGCTTGGTAGCTTGCTTAGGGCAATCTAGTGAGACCCTCTTGCGTTTCGCCGGCCGCCGTGGTTGACTGGGTGCCGGCTGCAGGTACGTCGGAAAGTCGGGAAAAAGTGTCGGGGCGGCATCGGGTTTCAGCCTTCGGTATTTGGTGGACTCCCTGTAGTCCTCTGGCCGGAAATGAAGGCTGCAGACTTTGCTCCGGTCGTTCGGAAGCCACGGCTGTTTCCCTGGCCCTGTAAAACGAAGTGTCAACATGAAATGTGGTTTTCGCTACGCCCACAACAGACGCGTAGAAATCAAGCTGAAACTGAAACCAAACACTCAATATTGTAATGCAGCGCGTCGCCGCTGCACGCAATCGACCGTCTAATAAAGGCAGATCGTACTGTTCTCACACGATCACGGCAAGCATCGAAAGTATGAAACACGAGGACTAACGTGGTCCGGCGCTTCCTAAACATGCGTAGGAGTTTGTTTAGATTACTTCGGATTTCACAGCTTACCTTCGGCCTGTCGATGAATGTTCTTCAGCCACAGGTTCCGCACATCCGTGATCGGGAACTCGTGGAACGATATTCCTCGTGATGCGGCCGTGCGCCCGCTTGATTTGCAGAGCGGTACGCAGCAATAAACCATTGCGCAAGTTGCACCGTGTAACTACTTCGCCCAACTTCTTTCAACCATAGCTAATAGTTGAGGTAATACCAAGAGACGTGCATGCAAATGCACAAGCAAACGCGCCGATCACCCTCGCCCGGCAGCATACGCAGTCGCGAGGATGGGAGACGTGAGGATTAAAAGCAGCGCCACGGCTTGCAGCGGCGCTCGCGGAAACTATAAATAACACACCAAGCAAAAAAAAAATCACGGACACGGCGCTGGTGGCGGATGCGCAGGTCGCTATTTATAAAGCCGGTCGTGGTTCGGCACACGCGATGACTTTTCTTTTAAAAGCAGCATTGTGGTGCACTCGTCGAGTTTTTGGAGTCGGCCCTACCATGCCGTCGATGCTAATGTACTACAGATGACTAACTCCTCAGCACACGTACGAAGTGCCGCACATGGGAAACACATAGGCAGAAATGGCCGACGTGATGCCGACGCACGTAGGGGGCGGCCATTTTGGAAGTGCCGACGGCAATAAGAATGACCATCATTCTGCCCATTCTCACTCCCCCTTGTGGGGAACTCTCCCTTTCCAGACATGCTCTTTCTCCCCTTCCTCCATCTTAACCCTCTCCATTCCGGGCGGCCCTCCGAGCAAAAAAAAAAAAAAAAGCTGCTGTGGAGTGTTGGTTTTCTCTCCCCCCCGATCTGCTTCTCTCCTGTAACCCTCCTCCTTCTCGTCACTGCTGGCCTCATACAGCTGCGTCGGTAGGCTCCGCCATGCGTTTTGTTCTCTCTTTAAAAAGGCGACCGATTTTTGCACGAAACTTCTCTGCTAGGAGAATGCTGAAGCCGAAGTAGAAATGCTTTGCAAATGTGTGCGAAATTGATTGACTCGGCAAGGCAAACGTGTGCAGACGTGCATTACCGATTACCTCAATTAATACCAGATGTCCTGTGATTTTGTGAATAAAGTAAGTCTTCTTAAACTTCCCCCCTCGTGTGCTAGCTCAATGCACATGCACCACTGCATAGAGAGCCCTCCGTTTATTTAGCTTTCATTATTTCGAACTTCTTCAATTCAAACAAATTTCAGGCCCTTCGAGTTCGAATTATCGAGATTCGCTGTACCATACATCTGACTGTTACCACTGCCACTTTATAAATGTATTGCCGCTCACAGCCTGCACACAGGATGCAGAACAGTGTGATCCAGACCCGCATGCTGAAAAGTGCGGCACTGGTGCTATGTTGGAAGTGCCAACAGCATTTTTTCTTCAGCATATGTGAAAACAAACGACTAGTGAATGTGCACTGGTGTACACAGCAAACAGCCGGCAAGATTCCTGTCACTTTAGAGGGACACTAAAGTCAAGTAACATTTTACATGATAGTGAAAGCTCAATGTAATAGTGTCTAAAACAACAATATTATAAACAGCAATGCCCACTTACCAAAAACTAAGGTAAATGAACGAGAACACATGTGTCAAAATACACATTGATCCGATGACATCAGTTACAGCCTATAATATCACTAATAATCAAACTAGCTGTACTAAATAAAGAACCTTCCGTGCATCAAGAGACTTAATAAAATGCTGCTGATTGTTTCAGTTTTGATTCACCGAAAAAAAAACTGCCAGACGTTACTATGGGGAATGGCACGAGTTGTTCAATAGTTCAATTTTTCACCTGGTTAACTAGACTGATCATGCATCTAGCTTGTAGGCGGTTCGTCAACGTCACCGGATCATTTTCACAATATCCTACTGCGGCACGTGTATTCTTGTGCATTTACCTTAATTTCTCGGCAAATAGAGCCCTGCTGTTGATAATGCAGTAGTACCTCGTTAAAACAAAGTGTGAAATGATTTTCTCTGGAGCAGGCTGCTGTGATATCAGTGGCGAGCACTTCTTCTCTCTGCTGGGCATAAGGTGGTAGAAATGAATATGGGCTAAAATAAAACTAACGCTAAAACGAAGTATTTAAGACTCCCCTT
>JABSTR010002267.1:0-35550 GCA_013339765.2 Haemaphysalis longicornis
TGCAATAAAAAAATTTAACGTATTTCCACAGTGTGGCAGCGCATGACAAGCAAAAGAAAGATCGAAAGAGGTGCGCTTTTGAAACATACTAGCGATGACGTACATGTACGTAATTGACCGTGAAAGGGTTAAGGAACCTGGTAGCGCTTGTGACATGCGTTGGAGAACACGCAAAAGGCAGGGCGTGAGCTGCGCAATTGTGTATGTTGGGCAGACATCTGTTCTTCAACCCATCAATGTGCCACTGAACGAGCCCTTAAAGTATGGCGCTTCAGCCCTGTAAAATGAGTGGATGGGGCAGGAGGGAAGAGCCCAGATACCGAAGCCATGTGTGAAGTGAGGACGCTCGTTGAACACGGCCTTGCAGTGTTCATCATGCGAGTTACGGCTCGCCAGATGAGAGGTTCCATTTTTCACATGCTGCAAGCCTTTGCCAAATACACAAACAGGGCAGCTGGATAGTTGACACTCGGAGGCTTTAGTTCTGTCCAACGACATGTGCTAAAATAAGGAAAACAGCGTTTATTTTGTTTACGCAAAGCGAGTTCAAACTTTTTTTAAAGGGGCCCTGCAACACTTGCCACTGACTACTCGGAGTGTATTTTAAGGTAAAGCCTATTTTCCCAGCAATCTCCTCCCGCAAGAATTGTAAAAATCTATTCACTATCACCAGGCATACACGGGATGAAAAATTGCGCATAATCGTCCCCTCTCTACTCCGCAGCGAACTATCGACGAAAGCTGCACGTTCTCTCCCAGAGGTGGGGGTGGCTCATGGCGTTCTCTTCGGCGGCCTTTGATAAATCGCAGGCCAGGGAGTTTTTGCTTTTTCTCTGCAATGTGGAGGGGCCTATTTCCAGTCTGGTGCAACAAAAAAGCAGGCATTGCTGCCTACTCGCGAGCACGCACTCATGCCAGTAGGGCGTTTTTGAAGTAGTAAACGTTTCTTGTCGAGTAATCTGGTTGGAAGTGAAGTATTGAGTGCGTCACTCACAGTTTGCGCGCACTGAAAACAAAAACAAAAAAAAACACCAAAACTGTTCGTACATGTTCAAGCATAGGAGAGGTTGGTGCACAGCGCCAACAACAGCAGATCATCACAGGAAATGCAAGAAATAAACCGTGAAGTTGACCAGCAACAGCCAGTGGGACAGCTACCGCTTTAATGATGTGATTAAAGCAGTGCATAATGAGAAATTGAAAAGAGCGTGGTTAATTTTAGATGCGACTGCATCTTATTCACTCGCCTTGTCCCTCCATACGGCGTTGTTGTCGTCCACCCCTCCCCCATTTCCTCGCCGCGCGAGCTGCGCTCTCCGCCGCTCACCCCCCTACTCTCCGATAGCGAGCACTCTCTCGCGAGGGGCATTGGATTGGATTGGATTGGATTAAAGTGGATTATGTTAGATGTTGTTGCGTCATAGCCGCGGCAGGGGGTTCACGCATGTTTCACGCGATAGGAGAATCAACCTAACGGAAACAAACAACGGAACCCCCTATGCGTCGCATCTACACGGGTTCCGCGAGGGAGAGGTGGGGGGAGAAATTTTTTTCCCACGTCTTTCACAGCAATTTTGTTTTGGATTTACATGAACGCATTTGCCTAGGCGGGGTGTTGGGAGGAGTGATCAAAAATACGTTTCTCCTTGAACTGCATCCCGACTGAGTTTGAGTCGATTGAGTTTGAGTACGCGTGAGTGAGACCTAGTGAATTCTGAGGCCATTTTGAGTTTGAGTCCATTTTGAGTTTGAGTCCATTTTGAGTTTGAGTCCATTTTGAGTTCTGAGTACATTTTGAGTTCTGAGTACATTTTGAGTTTGAGTACATATGAGTAGCCTAGCAGGCAGTTATGGTTGGCTGTTAAGTTTCATGCGTCACTGTGGGCTCGGAATTCAGGTTCCCTGCGGGTACGGCACCAATCGCGATCTGCATGATCGTTTGGGAGGGAGGGCGTGTCTGATTTTTTTTAGTTGTTGAATTTTCATGGCCATGAGCACTTGCTGTATACCTAATTTTCCGCGGCTGGGCGCGTGAGTGATAATTGACTGGTGAGGTCATAAAAAAGGGTTGGCTTAACTTTTCCTCCTGACAGATCCACTAAGAGCGTGGGAAAGGGTGGTGGGAAAGCACACGGCGGCGCTGGCGTGCTGTTTGTTCGCCTGCTACTGTTAACGGCTTGATATACTAGGGGTCACAAACAAGGAAGAGGTGAGAGCCCGGGGGGAAATGGGGGCGGGGGCTGTCCTTTCTGCTGTTTCAATGAATTAGCTGAAATGACTGGCAGCGCCCCTTAAGAAGGAATAATGACCACATTAGATTGGGTGAAAAGTGAAACTGATGAGCCTTAAGGCATGTAAGGTATCAAATGAAAGGCCGGATTAACGGAATCAAGCGGGGTAAATAAAAAAATGCTTCCTGATTGTAGTCATCAGGCAGTCATAATGAGTCATAGATTGGTGTTAAAATTCAAAAATGACAACTGCGAGTGCAGGTGGGGAATCAAATTCAGGTCTCGATGTGAAAATCATACGGGACGAATGAGTATGGATATATCATGACATAGTCTTGTGAGTATAGATTCGGTTAAAATTCAAGTTCAGGACGCTAGGGGGCATGTGGCGTATCAACATTAAAAGGTCTCGATGAGGGTAATCAACGTGCTTCCCGATTATTATCATGACATAGTCAAAATGGGTCATAAATTAGGTTAAAATTCACAATGATGCCACTGGTGTCCGGGGCATCAAATTGAAGGTTCCGATAAGGGGAAATCACGTGAGCAAAAATGTGGTAGGGCTATATCATGAGGTAGTCATGGTTAGGTCATTGATTGGTTTAATGTCAAGATGATTCCGCTAGGATGTGATGGGTATCAAATTAATGGTCTTGATGAGCGAATCACGTGGGAGAAATACAAAAATGCTTCCGGGTTATAACCCTTAGATTGTCATGGCGAGTCTTAGATTGGACTAAATATTCGAGTAGCCCCGCTATGGGCGTGTAGTGTATCAATTTACGAACTTCACGAGGGGAATCACGTGGTACAAATAAAAAAAAGGCTTCGTAGTTCGAATCATCATGAGATAATCATTGAGTCATAGATTGGGTTAAATTCAAGGTGAGGGCCGCTGAGCATGTGGGGGGCGTCAAATTGAAGGTTCCAGTTAGGGGAATCACGTCGGACACCTAAATAATGTGTCCTGGCTACAGTCAATGAAAGTCATGGTTATTTTGACTGGTAATGAAATTCCATATGACTGGTATGAATTTGATACCCCACACACCCTGCTAGGGTGTGTGGGGTATCAAATTAAAGGTCTCGTCGAGGGGGATCACGTGGGACAAATATAAAAATGCTTTCTGGTTATAATTATGAGGATATCGCAAAAGGTATATAGCAAAAGGTACACACTCACACGTTCACTCACTCACACTCACTCACTCACTCACACTCACACACACACTCACTCACGCTCACTCACACACACTCTCACTCACACTCGCAATCGCACTCTCACTCTCAGTCACACTCTCACTCACACTCACTCTCAACTCACACTCTCACTCACTCACACACTCACACTCCCACTCTCACACACACACTCACACTCACACTTTCACACACTCTCACTCCACTCACACTCACACTCGCACTCTCAGTCACACTCTCACTCACACTCAACTCACACTCTCATTCTCACTCTCTCTCACACTCTCACACACTCTCACTCACTGTCTCAATCTCTGTGAGGCCATTTGAGTTCTGAATTCATTTCGAGTTCTCAGCCCATTTTGAGTTCTGAGTTCATTTTGAGTACATTTTGAGTTTTGAGTCCATTTTGAGTTTGAGTACATTTTGAGTTTTGAGTACTTTTGAGTTTTGAGTACATTTTGAGTTTCAGTACATTTTGAGTTTTGAGTTCACTGAGTTTGAGTACATTCTGAGTTTTGAGTCCATTTTGAGTTTTGAGTCCATTTTGAGTTTGAGTACACTTTGAGTTCGAGTACATTTTGAGTTTTGAGTCCATATTGAGTTTTAGTACATTTTGAGTTTCAGTTCATTTTGAGTTTTGATTACATTTTGAGTTTGAGTACATTTTGAGTTCTGAGTACATTTTGAGTTTTGAGTCCGAATGAGTTCTGAGTTTTGCGCTCAATGTGAGTTTGAGTTTGAGTGAGCGCAGATGTGCTGCTCAGCATTGAGTCTGAGTTTGAGTGAGTGGTGATTAGAAAAAAAAAAATTGTGAGTGAGTTTGAGTGAGCCGTGCCAACTTTGCCGAGGTATGTCGGCTAGTGAATGCTAAGATTCCAAGCCATCCTGGGAGGCTTATCTTATGCACTTTACAGTCGACAACATGGCAGAAGGGCGGTACGATGATTACTTAGATATTGAGAATGCCCATCTAACAACGCCATCGGTTGTGTTTTACAGAACTGAAACGAAACCGAAACCGAAACTTGTTTGATTGCTAACCTTGGGCATCGTCCAATCATCGTCCTCCCAACGTCACAGCCTTAGTTTGTGCGGCCGCCGCAAACCGCGCATGGTAGTTTTTCTTCTTTTGCGCTTTGTACAATAATTACCGATTTGTCAACGGGATAAACGATGAAAAGTGTGCTAATTTGAGTCAGTCTATGCAGTGCAAGCAAAAACGGGAGCTTGACAAAATTCACTTCAGTGTCCCTTTAATGACCAGCGGTTATCTTGCCTTCGCATTACATGCCCTGCCCACGTCCATTAATTCTTCTTAATCTCTACTAATATGTCCTTAACACGTGTTTGTTCCCTGACCCACTCCGCTCTGTTCTTGTCCCTTAATGTTGCACCTATCATTTTACGCTCCATTGCCTGCTGAGTCGTTCTCAATTTAAGTTGAACCCTCTTAGTGAGCCTCCAAGTTTCTGCCCCGTAGGTGAGTACCGGTAAGATGCAGCTGTCATACACTTTCTTCTTCAGCGACAATGGTAGGCTGCTATTCATTATCTGAGAATGCCTGCCATATGCACCCCACCCCATTCTGATCCTTCTAATTATCTCTGCCTCATGGTTGGGATCTGGAGTCACAACTTGGCCTAAGTAGATATATTCGCTTACCACTTCCACTGCCTCGCCACCTATCTCAAACCTCTGTGCTGTCCCGAGGTTATTGATCATTACATTAGTTTTCTGCATATTAATTTTCAGGCCCACGGTTCTACTCTGTTCGTCCAGTGCGGGAAGCATGCTTTGCAATTCGTCCCCCGAGTTACTTAGCAAGGCAACGTCATCAGCAAATCTGAGGTTACTGAGGGATTCTCCATTAACCCTTACTCCCACCTGTTCCCAATCCAATGTTCTGAATACTTCTTGTAAGCATGCTGTGAATAACATTGGAGAGATTGTGTCTCCTTGTCTGACACCCTTCCTTATAGATATTTTACTGCTCTCCCTATGGAGGATGATGGTAGCTGTAGACCCATTGTAGATGTCCTCTAGTATTCTTACATAATGCTCATCTACCCCCTGGTTCCTTAATGCCTGAATGACTGCTAGGGTTTCGACCGAGTCAAATGCTTTCTCATAATCTATAAAGGCTATATATAGGGGTTCAGTGTACTCAGCGCACTTCTCTATCACCTGATTGATCGTGCGAATATGATCCATTGTTGAATAACCTTTACGGTACCCTGCTTCTTTAGGTTGACTGAAATCGAAGGTTGCAGAAATTCTGTTAGCGATTACCTTGGTAAGTACCTTGTAGACGACTGACAGTAAGCTGATTGGCCTGTAATTTATCGAGCCCTTCATGTCACCTTTCTTATGGATTAGGATGATGTTTGCGTTCTTCCAAGATTCCAGTACACTTGCGGTCATTAGGTATTGCGTATACAGGTTTGCCAGTTTTTCAAGTACAATTTCTCCGCCATCCTTTAAGAGTAATTTTTTAACTGAGTAAAATAGACTATTTGCGTTTTGTGTATACTTTTTTGTGAATTTTTTTCATTATTTCACCATTAAACCGTAAATAATTGTACCTTTCACAAAACTGCTGTTATGTGGTTGAAAGAGTAGTCTATAAGCTACAATTTTATGCATAGCAAGACTAAATGTGTCCGCTAGCTCAAGAAAAAAAAAAAAGTTTTGTGGAAGCACTCAAAATTGGCCGTTTTTCCGCCATAACGAAAGGGTTAGGAAGGCCTTGTTTTTCCTCTTAAAGCCCACTTGTCCCACTAATGCGCTATCGCTGGGGAATGCGCCGAAAAACAAAGGCAACGTAGCTCACCGCGGTGGTCTTTTGTTCATGTGTGCAGGTGCCGCCGACGTTGCCTGCTGCTGTGACTGGTGTGCCCGCAGTTGGCCACCCTAGCACCATGATTGTGTTCTCTTTAATCTGCCGGCCAGCTGCGTGCGGTGCCACATACCACCCGTTCCACCAGTCTCCCGTAGTCCAGCCCTGGAGTGCTTTGATCGGGTGACAACAGCAGCAAGGAGTCTCTCTCAAGGTTCGCCCCAAATGTGTCTCCCACCAACCGACTGCTCATTCAAGTTCTGAAGGCACGTTGGGAGGCGTAGTGTGTGGCTACGGGGGATTGGCCGACAGACGGCCGTTGCTACCTTGCTTCATTGCCGCCTCTTGCCAGGAGGCTTCCGCCACATCTTGCCTGTGAGCTGGGAGGGGGCTTCGAAAGACGGCGGCCAACTTTGAGGACGGAACGGGCAGCGTGGTGTCGTCGTGGTGGCATTGAACTTTGTGCCACTGTGTGCCGTGCTGTGTACAGTGCTCCATCTGCTTTGCCGATTGTGTCCACTGCGTCTAGGTGTGTGTGTTTGTGTGTGTGTGGATGTGTGGTGCTGGCAGGATGGCAAGATGGGAGCGAAATGCGAGGCGAGAAGGGAGGTGCTTGGGTCCGTTAGTGTCGTATCGTGTCTTTACTGTGTGCGTGCGGCGAAAAAGGATTTTGCTGCATCGAGTCATCGCTCCGTCGAGTGGACGGTGATTGCTAAGTGGACAGTAACAAATGGGTGTGTAACAGTGAACAAAAAATTTTGTCTCATTAGCGCATTAAACCGCCGTGAGAGAGGAGGCCTCTTTATTCCGGAGTGCGGTTTGTAGCGCGGCCACTTGGGAAAGTTGGAGACTTCTTGACGCCGTGAACTGTGGGCACTCCGCCAATTCAGATTCTTTTGCGGCTGCGGCTGGCTCATTTGTCATTGAATATCTTTTGGTCTGTGATTTTTTTTTTTTCATTTCTGGTTGCTGACGTGGCAGTAATCGGTTCTTTTTAAGCCTAAATTTCTTCTTCCTTAAGCCTAAATCACATCCCCACTGCCAGCTGTCATTGTGATCATTTCCACAAGCTGCGTCATTGCACCCCCTTAGACGGCATTGCCAATGTCATTTCGGTCGACGGAGTTAACGGCAGGCGCGGTTTTAAAGCAAAGTACAAAACTGCTGTGGTGGCATCGACTGCTTGGTTTCCGCAAGCTGTCTTGTACACCACAGCTGACTAATGTGTTCGTAGCACTGAGGCCTCAAATGGGGCCTATCTAACTCAATTCATTCACATTTAGCTGGTGGTACGTAAAGGGGGTTATTGAAGCATCACAAAAGCAGTTTTTCAAAGCTGTTTTGAGAGCTCGAAATACGTATCTCAACAGTCATGCCAACATTCTCATTTAAGTTGCTTTTTTTTGTGTTGCTTTTTATCATATCTTTTCTGTTGTTACACCAAACTTGCACTAAACTCTCGTATGTGGCATAACTCTCCACTCATTAATTCCATACAATACCTAGAGAGGGATCTGGTTTTACTGTAGACGTGAACTCTGGTACAGCGCTCGTGCTTTCACTGTAGTGGCTCATTTGGTTTGTTTGTTTGGGCTCAAAACATTGTTACTCCAGGTCAAATGGCATTTCTTGCAACTAAAACATTTATTTAACAACTTGAAGTTTGCAAGTTATACTGTGTGCAAAAATCTAGGCAATTTGCGCAGAACCAAAGGGTGCATATAGATTAAAAATAGATTAAAAATAGTTGTTCAATATTTCTGCCATTTGCTGCCACGAACAGTGGGAAAGATACTTTTCAAAATCAATGCCACCCATTTGAAAAATGCATTTCCAAACTGTTTTTCCAAACATGCTGCATTTTACCAACACTCGCGAGGCAGCAGAGCAAAACCAGGACTGGCTCTACAATCCGATCCGTAGTACTCGTCGCAGGCCAATCCAAATCCACCACCGAATCCATCACGGCAGACGACTGCAATGCCACATCCCTCTCTAGGTGTTGTGCCTCTGCTGGAATCATTTGTCCAAACATCACTGTGGCAAGTATGACCGAAGCTTATTATTATGAAGGGAATTATTTGGTTTGTTCTCAGATTCAGGTTGAATCGTAATTGTATCTGCCAAATCTTGTTGTGTGTGAAGTATTCGTAATCTGAATTTGTGCTAGGTGACTGACAGCTTTCTTATTCTCTCTCTCTCTTTGTATTTCCACTGTCTGTAGCTCTTTGCTACATGGTATTTGTACAGTAGGAGGGTCAGTGAACACATCATATGGAACTGCCAACGCATTTGTTACACGGGCTTGCAGAATTAAGTTTCACAAATTTTGAGAGGCACAAAAAATTTGTTTTGGTACCCAAGTTGCAGATGGGTGACAGGCACAAGTTTTGTATCGTTAACTAGTTCAAATTTTCTTATATTTTTATCAATTTTTTTTGTTTAGGTACAAGATTGTACTAATGCTTTAAGAAGCTGCTACATGGAGCTAATTTGCTTGTTTAAGAATCTGGTAGGCTGAATTCATGGAGTGTGTAAATTTGGACGATGGTTGCAAACCATACACTCTTGTGTTTTAATGTATGCTGCGAGTTTCGGTCAACTTTAACGTGCTATGGATCTTAGTGTGAAAATTATGCCGTAGCAAATCCAGGCGCAAAACCAAATTTCATGCACCTCGAGGTTTTTTTCGTTGTCATTCCTGAAAAAGAACAATTGTAAGATCATTTCAAAGCCTAGAATGGGAACATTGGCAGTGTCGCGAAATGCAGCCAACTCAAAATGTGGTTTTGGTGGTCACTGATGGCACCGTGGCAAGGCCTGCCCTGTCAGTGTCCACTCGCGCGATGGACTAAGAATTGCTCAGTTACGGTACTGCAGGGAATCGCGTTCAGCGGTGCGCGGTCGACCGCTGCCCTTGCAGCACACACTTCTGGTCATGAGAAAGCACCGGTCTCGATGGACTTGTGGACACCAAACCGTGCATCTTCTACCAGCGCGGAACTCTATTTATTTGACCTGGTGGAGGGGACACCCCATTGGCTTTGTGACCGTGCGATCGCTGCAGCGCGAAACGGACTGTCTTGCCTGGTTCCCAATCATCTCTCCTGACGTGTGGAAACGTTTTATTCAGAAGGAGGAAATAAATACGATTTTTTTACACTGCCTGTCCCACTGCTTCTGGCTCCGAGCTTGGGAAAGATAAGAGTCAAGGCAACGGTCGATAGACGTTCAGAGAGATGGGATTTCGGCAAATTTGCTACTTCCCCAAGCTGATCGTGCTACCGTGCAGATCAATTGTGAGAATGTTATACAATTGTTGCCCTTTGTGAGCCTACCTTAAAGGGGCCATGCAGACAAAGCACAAGTTTGGTTCATTTGAAAGATAGCCTCGTTAGAGTCATGCTGATGCCACTTATGATGCACTCTTTGCTCAGATAAGCTACATAATTAGGAAAAAGGGAATGGCCATGTGGCCCACTAGCTCATTTCCCGCAACAGAGCCTACGATGTCATGTGCCCAGCTGTCCGGTTGGCTGAGGCCGGCAAAATCAAGCGCAAATTACGCACGGCATATAAGCTTGCCGAACGAGCTATTTGCGTTTAAATTGAGGGCACATTCTTTTTATAGCAGTAAGAATTGTGGGGTAAACAGTGAGAGTTACGAATAGAAGTACTAATGCGTACTGCTGTTGGTACTGCGTGCACTATGCTCGGTTAACCTGCACAGCACTGCAGCGCTTTGGGGTTGTCTTAGACGACACTGGCCGATTGGCATTAGCGATGGTGTCTTGCGTGACCATAGTTGTGGAGCGAACACCATGTTTTACGAAACGATTATTTCTACCTTAACAAAAACAGGCCAGGTACAAATATGGTCCAAAAACAAAGCAAAGGCAGAAAATGGCCCTTTGTGGTATGGTGGCACCATCTGGGTTGACTAACTGTAAATGAGGCTCCTCATTTGGCTGCAAAGCGGTTCTTGTGATGTCATTGCAGATGTCGCGAAAACACACGATTTGATGGTAGAATCAAAATTTTAACCTAAATTGAGTAATTTCTCGGTGAATAAAGCATTGTTTGCTTTCGGGCAAGCGCTGGGGCCACTATAAAACAGGAAATCTTTAGAATAAAACAAACGTATTTTCTCTGCATGACCCCTTTGAGCACCTGCTGGTGTTTTTTTTTTTTCTTATTCGCGTTTTATTGTTGCTGGGTGCAGGCAGGCTGTATTGTGCATCATTTGAAACGAAGGCTAAGGGGTCACGAAAACCCTTGAGGTTCATCATATGGGCATTGAATAGCATGATCACACGAAGTGACTGGCTGTCACTTAGGTTCAGTTAGGTTTTTCCCTACCTTGACGGGCACACTGAATATCATGATAGGGAAGGGGTCGAAGGGTTGAGCACAGGAAAATTACAACGAAATTTACTTTGATAGGTCCAGCTCTTCAACCTGCTCATTAGTAGCCTTTGCTAATTGTTAATCATTTCCTATACTGGGCCGGCATGCTTTGCCCATTTCTGGCTTGATATCTTTCAAGCAAACCTTGTATTGGCTGACTCGTACGTGTCGCCGTCAGTGTTGGCGTCGTGCTCTGAATGCAGAAGCATTGTGGCGGATGGAATTGGTGAATCGATCTTGAGCCTCTCATGGCAGCTGGCATCACTGGTAATTACAATGGTACCTAAATTGACATTTGAGCCAAATGAGAATTGGAGAATAGGCCCAGCCCTTCTGACAGCAGCTGTCGGTCATTGGCCAACCCTGTTGAGCGGCAGGTGACCAGTCGAAACACAATTGAGAACTCTATACTGAGAAGCTATGAACCTCTATTGTAGCTTTATGAAACAACCCGCCGCGGTGGCTCAGTGGCTGAGGCGCTGCGCTGCTGAGAATGAGGTCGCGGGTTCGATTCCCGGCCGCGGCGGCCGCTTTTCTGATGGAGGCGAAAAGCAAAAACGCCCGTGTGTACGAGATTTCGGCGCACGTTAAAGATCCCCAGGTGGTTAAAATTAATTCGGAGCCCTCCACTACGGCGCGCCTCATCGCCTTCGTTGCGTCGGTGCGTTAAACCCCCACAATCAATCAGCTTTATGAAACAAGCATCACGCACACTGAAAAGGTATTTCCAGGGAAGCTATGAAGCTTTCATATTCAGAGCTCATTAACCTTCTAGAAGTATGTGTACCTCAGAGACTGCTTGTGTGATTGGCTGATGACGAGATCAACCGAATATTGCAATAGTTTTGTGGGTCTGCAACTGAAATTTATTGTTTCAAATTAAGAGTAATGTATCTTGTTGTTATAAGGGCATTAAGCAGCTACAGTGCAGTAACGTAGAGATAAAATGGAGGCAAATACTACTTTGTAGTAGCTTTGCAAGTGGTAGGTATGCAGAGCCATCTCTGAGTGGCTCTTGCAACAGCACAACAGCATTTGAGATCGACAGAAAAATTGCATGGGCACTTAAGTCTGCTTACGTGCTTACGCGAAATTTAGAAGCTGAGATCATTATGTAAAAGGCTTGTGTATGGAGATATATCTTCCAGCAAGTTTCAGCAGTAGCCGTTCAGTATAACATATCTTAAATCCACTTTAATCTTCGCGTGCGCGAGAAAGCTCAGAACAGATACCCTTTCAATATCGGCGTCAACATGACGCCATCTGCTTCTGGCCCCAAACTGCCGACGTCACGGCTCCCGTGACGTGGCCGTACACGCTGGCTGCGGTTGGCGCGCGCTGTTTCGCTGTGTGTAGCACGTCATGGTTTCGAAACTGACGTCATGCTGCCCGGGCGCGTGAAGATGGTGGAGACCGCCATATGGAGGTCTGTGGGCACGCGCGCGCGTCCAGAGCGGCAGTGGTGCAACAAGAACGGTGACGTCACGAGCGCCGTACCGTTATGGCGGCCACCTCGAAACTGACACGATTAAACGAGGCTGTAAATAATTATTTACTCTGCGATCGACCATCTAATGTGCCATTGTTTTATTAGTGGGCTGGTAGGCACACAGCAGCAAAAAAAAAAAAAAAGAAAAGGTAACACGAAAATTTCGTGCACCCTACTTGACCAGCCTCACGTAAGCCAGCCTAAGCTTACCAAACCTACTCTTACATAGCTTAACCCAATGCCACAGTAGCTAACAAACAGAACAGACCTTTTAAAACACCTAAAAACTACTGTTAACCTGAACCAAGAAACAATGAAACGAAAACTAAAAAAAAAAAACACGAGCGCCATACTCAAACTTCGACACTTTGCGTCACAAAAGCGAGACATAACCACACCAGTACTATGCCCGGTATCATGACGTCTGGGGGGGGGGTGGGACAAAGGGGGGACACCCTTCCCCTTGGCATTTCTTACCTTTTTTCTCACCTGTTCAGGCACTTTAGATCAGCTGTCGTGTATGGTTGCCTCCCTCTTTGCACCCCCTCGGGGCCTTTTTGCTGACTTGTAAACCCCCCCCCCCCCCTCCCTGGAAATTGTAGTGTGTCGGGTCTCGACTAGATGGCGCCACGGCGACCATCATCATCAGTGGACAAACTAGCACTCAAGGTGCGCTAATAAAGCAAGCTCCCCGCCGGGGCGGAGGAAGTCCCTGCTGGAAGCATCGAGTGTGTGAGTGTCTCTCAGGGCTGCGTGCTCTGCCGGGGCAGTCCCTCGGCGTACCTGCTCGGCCACCCTCAACAGAAATACTACTGCTGACGCCCACGCCAGGCGTTCACCACACGAGCCCAGTCTTAAAAATAATGCTGTCTCATGCTCTAGCCATGGCTGGAGAATAATGTAATTGAAGGGACGTGCACGTGCGACAGTAATTGTGGTTTCCAAGAAAACAGCCAAATTTGTAAAAAATGGGTGGGTGCCGGCTGATGACATTACATTTCAGAGAAACGTTGAAGCAAACATTGCCACTATATTTGGTGGTTCTGCATTCAAACTAACCAGCTCCTACCTGCTTTGGGCCCTGCGCTTCTAAGATCCGAAAAAAAAAAAAAACACACTGAATCCAAGGAGCTTCAAGTAAGTTTAGCAACAATTCGAATTTGCTTGTTGAATAGAATGTGGCCCTGCCACCGCTAACATTAACAAGCGTGACACCGTCACACCCTTATGCTCAAATTATGTTAGCTTTTAGTTCAATGCGTCTGCCCTGCGGGACTGCGGAGTGTAGCATGCAATAAACACATGACGCACACTTAGTGGGTTGCTGAGTGCAACCGAGGGCTTTTTTTATTTATAATTGATCGCCCCCCTGGGGCAGATCAAAGCGTCCCCGAAAGCAACAAGGCTTCGCAGCTGCATCACACGGCAGCGAGGGACGTTTTCTAGAGTTCCTGCATATGCTCCCTAGTCCCGTAGGGAGCATATACAGGAACTCGTTTAACGTTTTCGGCCCAATGGCGACACCGCAAGGCCGTCGGGGTCAAGCGGCGCCTTTGTGAGCCGTTCAATGGCGGCAGTGTCCGAGAGTAGCCGCGACGACAGCGCTGGGCACCTCTGTGCGGATGAGGCGAGAGCTCCTGTGGGCCACACCACGCAGCTTAAAGGCATTAGCTCACGTGGCGTGGTACAGACACTCTTCACAATGGCCGGCTGGGCTCGGAGGGAGCCAGCGCCGGAACCACCCAGGGGGGCTGGGCGTAGACGTGAAGAGCGCGGAAGCGACGGTCGTCAAGGCAACCGTCGGCCGACAGGCAGCTCGCTTCTACGGAAACCGCTCGGTGGTGGACCCTGCACAGTACGGGCATAATTGTGATTAAGCACGCAGTAGAGGGAAAACACTGCGTGCTATGACTTTGGGGCCAAAAGGGCAAAAGTTTGCATAGAGAGCGAGAATTTTTGGCAAATTGACGCTAGGCACTTGCATGTGACACATGGCATGTGTGTCACATGCCTACCTACCACACAACCTACTACTCCAATTTATTCCAGTTTCACACGTAAGCGAGCAAATTATGCACTCGTGGATCTCCCACATACAGTGCGTCCTGGCAACCACAGCGTCCACAGCAACGCCTGTACGTTTCAAAATGTTCTGGATGCTTCCCGAAGAAGTGATGTCTATCCCTTGGACATCACCGCTTCGCTCTCAACTTGACCTCCTCTCACTCTGATGGAATGCACACTGCAATTAAAGCTCACACGAAGCTGTTGCACGAATGTTCTCGGAGAGTTCGCTAGCAATTGGTTCCAATTCGATGACCAAAAACTGCATAATTTCAGAACTCGCAGTGCGGAGGTAGCGATTGTTATTGCTGCAGTAAACATCCATCGTAACTTGGTGTGCGAAGAAAATCGCTTTCACACATCATCATCGTCGTCGTTATGACCAGCCTGTCTACTCCCACTGCAGGGCAAAGGTCTCTCCCATTGATCTCCAATTATCCCGGTCCTGCGCTAAAGTCTGCGACCAGTTTATCCCCCCGCAAACTTGATTTCATCTGCCCACCTAACTTTCTGCCGCTCCCCGCCACGCTTGCCTTCTCTAGGGATCCACTCTGTTACGCTTAATCACCAACGGTATCTTGCCTTCGCATTCCAAGCCCCGCCCTTGAAGGACTCTGGTATAACGTACTCTTTGGTTCTAAAGGTTGCTTCCCCGCAACAAGACCCTGTGTGCAGGGGTGCACCCTTTACAGGCCGCTTGCGTTTGTTGTATTGGCGTCACTTCCGTTTCGGGTATGACGTCACTCAAATGTTTGTGTATCTGGTAATAAAACTTTCGTGTTAAAAAGACATCGATGGGCATGACGGATACAAAACTTTTGAAAGGGCGTCGGCGGTGGCGAGGAGGAGTGGAGGAGCGGTGCCGAGTACATAAATCGTCGCCTCCGAAAGAGAAACCCGGGCTTGGTTCTAAAACATGTCCAGCGTGCACGCTTGCATGCACTTACGGAGCTGGGCGGGGCCTGTATGGACGTGAAGGCGCCACCACCGTTAGCGCCGGCGATGCACAGGCGTGGGGGGCTCCGGGGCATTTGCCGCACGCGGGTCGGTCGCCCAAGGGATCGTCGCAGCCGGTGTTGGTCGGCGCTCCCGTTGGGCAACGTGTTGGGGACGGCCCTGGTTGCAGGTCCGACATGTCACCTGCTTCGCCGAGGCAGGCTGGGCCGGGCGGCGCTCCCTGCCGCCACAGGACGCGCTGTTTTTCGGACGCCTCGGATTCTCTGAGCTACCCTCCTGCGGAAAGTTTAACGCTATCATTATAAAACACTCCAAAACGACCACAAGAGATCCCACAGACGGTTGATCCAGGGTAGTCGGTATACGATAGGCTGAGCGGAAGTTTATCGTTGTGGGAAACTGGTTGTACAAGCATGTTTAGGGAATTAAAGCACGGGAAACGCATTGTTCAGGCTACGGCTGAAGGTGTTTTTAACGTGGGGGAAATCAGTGGGGAATGTGTTGTACGAACATTTGCGGCAGCGAGCCTTGATGCTTTGAAGTAGCTACATTGTAATGAGAAGTGCCATTATTTCCCGCTACCGAATGCACCACTGCTTGCATGTTCATGAGCAGACGATTACTGAAACCGCGTGCCTTGCTGTTGACTTTATCTCTTTCGGTAGGAATAATGATACGCTGTTCTAATTAACATATCACCACGCTTCTAAAGAATACCTATAGTCGCCTTATACGTGTCATGTAAGGCCTGGTGTGCCTCGGTGCGCGTCCTGCCCGCCGCATGAAGATGGCGCCACCAAAAGAGGTTCTCCTGTAACTGCTTTGACAAAGTGCTCGAGGAGGCACCTAAATCGCGCGGAGCATTACCTTGCACCGATGCGATAACGTCGGGTTCACGTTCGGGTAAAAAAAAAATCAAGGGCCGCGGGAACATCGATATGATTGCGAATCACCCAGCAAAGCTGATTTGGTTTCATCGGTATGCACAGTCCCAAAATAACTCCGAGGACACCTAAGCATTTTATGGAAACTGTGAATGCCCAGTTGAGCGCTTTGCTTCCACCTCGCATGGTCGAAGGGCTTTGGCGCTTGAGACGCGTTGCTCTGCGGTCCGAACAAGCGCTTTTGAATAGCTTCGAGCTGTTTCCTACGTGTTGCGCCGCTGCTCGTTCGTGCCGCCATGTGACGGGAGAGTTGACGGCAGTGATGACCACCTGTTTCGTTTTGTCGGCCAGCGCTATCCGCGCGATTGGTGGAGAGAGCGCGTTCCCTCTCCGCCTTTTTCCGCGGCTCCAATTAGTGCGGAACACCGACGCCACACTCTCCTTCTCTTCCCCGCGACCTCCTTTCTCTCCCACCTGGTATCTGCGCGCGGACGCCCTGTGTTTCTCTTTTCGACAACAGAGCGCTCAAGCCCCTCCCCCCCCCCCCCCCCCCCACCCCATCTTCGGGAGACCCCTGTCCTGCCTTCATTGCTGTTGCTGCGTTTCAGTCACAAACTGCGCGCCTGAGGTAAGCTCACGCCACGCCGAATGAGGAGTCGTTCGTCAGGGGGAATTTTGTCGACGAGTTGAGACCACATCGACCGTCCACGCAGTTGCCGACCGCTGTGATGACGTCGCCTTTTCCGCCACTTGAGCCAAGTACCCCATGAGTGATGCTTACGTGCTTGAATGCATCAGAGTCATCTCAAACTCTGGAGGAGACCCTAACGCCGCTTCTCCAAGTAATTCAAATGGTCCGGACAACATTGTATGCAAGAAAACAAGCAGCGACTGCACAACTTGAACTCCTGGACTTGGAGCACACGCTTACAGTGGATCGTTGGAGCTAGAGAATAAGTAAAGATAACTCCTTTTTGGGGGGCGATTGCCGAGCAGGGCTGCGGTTCGAGATATGCGCGTCAAGTTTGCCGTGCAACGCAGCGGTATATGTAATTTTGCACCGCAATCACGAACACTAAAATTTGAATTTGAGCAGTTAGATCGAGAATTGAGCAGACAATGCTTTAGAGGACATGTGGCTTCTGTTTGATTGATTGATTGATTGATTGATTGTAGGGTTTAATGCGCCCAAGCGACGCAGGCGATGAGGCGCGCCGTAGTGGAGGGCTCCGGAATTAAATTTTGACCACCTGGGATCTTTAACGGGCGCCGAAATCTCGTACACACGGGCGTTTTTTGCTTTTCGCCTCCATCAGAAAGCGGCCGCCGCGGCCGGGGATCGAACCCGCGACCTCGTGCTCAGCAGCGAAACGCCTTAGCCACTGAGTCACCGCGGCGGGTGGCTTCTGTTTGGGCTGGCCTAGGGCCCGCACACGTCATACTGGCGCCAAAGACAACAAAATATGCACGTAAAAGTCATTGATGCGTATGAGAAAAAAGAAAGGGGAAAGGAGACAAAAGGTCAAGAAGAAACCCGAAGTCGAACTTATAACGATACCGTCCGATGAACAGCTATGGCAACTTTTGTACGCTTTCCATGGGAAAATAAACCGCTTATTACAATGCTCCAGATATCGAATATAACGATTGACTTACAGCAAGCACCGAAAATGCGAGCTGCTGCTGCGCCGCGATGCGCCTGTCCGAAAACGGCAACTGCGCACGCTTCAGCCGCCGCTTTGAATTTGATAACTACGATCAGACGTCAGGGCCGATCGTCTGAGTGCCTCACTGACATCGTTGCGATACGTGATTTACAACTCTGACGACGCGGTTGCACAGCCTACTCGGGTAGCACCTTCGCAGGAGGCAGCATCATAGTCAGGGACTGGACCCTGCTGAGCTAACTGAAGCACCTATAGATGCTCTTGTGTGCGCCAGCTCAGCAAACAAAGCTGACCGACTTCTTTTCCAGAAATAGGTAGCAGTACAACCTAAATAAAATGTTTTCAGCTCTGCTACCAACCCGGGTTATAACGCGGCACTTGGATATTGTCTGTATGCATCCTCGTGGAACTCCCGGTTGCCTAGAATGCTCCGGCGGGACTCCAGCTTGCACGGCACTCTCGAGTACGACATTCGAATATTTAACTCTGGCTGCATCAGGGCAGAACGTGTTGTGGTGTAGAGGTTTCGTCTTAGATTCCTGACACCAAGGGCGGTGGTTGGAGTATCTTTTCACTCGTATTTTTTTTACGCTTTTAGTTTAAATTATACTTTTCTTCTAATTATCTCTGCCTTGCTGCTTTAAAGGCAGAGATAATCAGAAGGATAAGAATGGGGTGGAGTGCATTCGGCAGGCATTCTCAGATAATGGCAGCCTACCAGTGTCCCTGAAGAAGAAAGTGTATGACAGCTGCATCTTACCGGTACTCACCAACGGGGCAGAAACTTGGGGACTCACTAAGAGGGGTTCAACTTAAATTGAGAACGACTCAGCGAGCAATGGAATGGAAGATGATAGGTGTAACAGTAAGGGACAAGAAGAGAGCGGAGTGGGTCAGGGAAACAAACACGTGTTTAAGGACATATTAGTAGAGATTAAGAAGAAGAAATGGGCGTGGGCAGGGCATGTAATGCGAAGGCAAGATAACCGTTGGTCATTAAGGGTAAAAGAGTGGATCCCTAGAGAAGGCAAGCGGGGCAGGGGGCGGCAGTAAAGTTAGATGGGCAGATGAGATCAAGACGCAGTTGCACAGGACCGGGATAATTGGAGATCTATGTAAGAGGCCTTTGCCCTGCAGTGGGCGTAGATAGGCTGATGGTGGTGATGATTATGGTAGTTTTCCTGGATTATGTTATCTTTCAGTGTTTCAAACGGTTGATTTCTCTTCGTAGGGTTAATTTATGTTAGGTTACGTTACTTTATACGTAAGGGGAGCGAAGTCACGCCGAACGCAGCATTTATTTTTGCGAAACACTGTTGGTCGTCGTTTTAGTAAAAATTTAGTACTATTGGACGGAACTCTAGACACAACCTTTTTTAAGTGCTTATACAAATAACTGTGAGAACGAGAATATTATAATGACGCACGGCTGGGTAAGAAAACTGAATATTTCTGAAGTGATTGTTCAATTTTTTTGTGTGGTAAGGAATGCTGGAGACACAGGCAATCATAACTATTTCTACACATTTCTTAAAGCCCTTTTAATGTGTTTTGTAGGTCGGTCGCTTTCAGCGCATCGCGGGGTTAACGGTGACCATTCGACAGAACTTGTTTTAGTTATCAACTCGTCTGAAATAAACGTCACTCATAGTACATCATGCAAATCCTTATTTTTCATAGGAAGCTTAGACAGAGGACATATTACTCAGCTTGTACTCTATCTTACGTAAGTCTCAGTTTTTCCTTACAGTTTATTTGCAAGAATTTTTATTTTCGAGCATCATTATTTCTTAAGATACGGCCAGCGCTGTACTTTTATATACAGTGAATCCCACTTATAACGAACCCACTTATAGCGAAATAGCAGTTATAACGAAGCTATTTTGGAATCCCGCTCCAATTTTCGCATTTTCAATGCCTTTGTAGTCCAGGTACAGCGAAGTAAAGAAATCTAAATCAGCGGGTATAGCGAAGTATTTTTTTTCCGGAAGAAACAAAATCCTATATTTAAATACAATTTCGAGCTTTCTGGTGAGTCAAAGCTATAGCGACACCGCCAACTCTTGACTGCCGGGCGCCTCCGCCAGCATCGTTTGCCTTTTTGTCAACCTCGGCTCCTTTTGCGAAGCTTACTTCCCCGCATCACACAGAGAGCGCTGCTCAGGCTCCGTATTAAACCAAACGAGCGCCTCCGTTTTTTATGGGCGAAGCACCTTAGGACCTCGCTTTGTCCGGGGCTTGGCGTCCGTGTACACAGTGTTGCGCATGCGCGAGGAGCATTGGATTGGATTGGATTGAAATGAATTGGATTGAATTAAATTGAATTGTATTGGATTGGTTGGAATTGTATATACTGTACACACGTGTTTTCACTCATTTGCATGCGCGAGTGGGCAATGCCATGGGTGATTTACGGTAAGAACGATCCCCTGTGCTTCGCCCACTCTTCATGATTCCCTTCGTGGAGATGCGTGAACTTTTTTTTTATTTTTTTTTAATGCCAGGCAGGCTGGCCACTGGCTGCGCGGGCTCATTGGCAGTTTAAGCTCTCAAAGCCTTCCTCTGGGAGTATGCCACCGCTGTAAACATTGTACCAAGCGGCTTGAACAGCGTAGGTTTCGCCTTCGCGGACGAAGACGTAGTCGCAACTGAGGCTCTCGACTCGATCGATAAACTCGCCAGCGGTGTTTCTGAAACGGAAACGATCGCCGGTGACAGCTCCTCGGACCCCGAAGGAGAAGCCGGTGACGCACCACAACCAGTGACCTCAGGAGTAGCTGTTCGACGCGTTGCGTATGTACCTGAGTTCAGAAGCCGGCGCCGGATCACACTTGGATGGTATTGGGGGCGCTGTTTTGAAACTTGCGCTCGCGAAGCGCGTGCAGGGTACCCTCGACCACTTTTTGAGAAAGTGTAAATAAATTTCTCTGCTTGCACTGTTTTAAAAGTCCAGATGTAGCGAAAAAACCCGTTATAGCGAAGTAATTTTCTATTCCCGCCGATTTCGTTATAACCGGGCTACACTGTATTACTTCTCGCGGCCCCATATTTTCCCCTTGTCCACTCCTTAGCTAGACGGATCTTCAAAACAACCATTTGCTTCAAACGGCAACTCGGTGGCAGACGACTGCCTGCCTACCGCTGTCATACAAAAACGGTGAGCGATTAGCACGAGTCCCTACGGCTCCTAAGACCCGCAAGACTACATAAAAGCAGTTGCACTGATTTTGCTGTTTGCAAACATAGTTAGCAGCCGGCATTTTGCACAAAACGGCTAGCGCGAGCGTTGGCACCTGCAATGGCGCCGATGGGGTCACTGGGGCTGGTGGGCTTCCTCGCGTGGCAGCGGCCCCGGCGTCAACCGCCGCCGCGGTGGCAGTTGCTGGCGACGGGCCCCACGGAACGGTGGGTTCCTCCTCATCGTCGTTATCGCCTGTACAAAATAGAAGAAAACATGAATGATGGGGAACGGATCAGGCACCTGAAACAATGACAAAATATGGGAATACGTGTTTTATTACTGTTTATTACAGAGGAGCTGTTATGTAAAAAATGAAGCCGTTCCACTCAATGTGAAAGTTGTCGGAAGTGCAGAGCAGTGATTCACCATAATGGTCTCGCCGTTATCCGCTCACTGTTGCCACGCAATGCATTTCAAATTTCCCGCCTCCGCAGTGCTCGCGCGCCCCCCTGCCTGAAAGTTGAAACTGCGCCATCGGGATCCTTTCTGCGTCATTTAGAATGCGCCATTTTTTTTTTTGCCTGCGCCGCTGCTTTTTCGCTTACCATCGTAAAAACCAACCCAACGAGCGTTCCTAATTAACGAACGTGAAGGCTGCTGGTTATATACATAGATTTTGTCTGAAATGTATCTGCAGTTTTCTTTTGTGCTAAACAACGGAGAGATGATTACGAGCGCCTGCGGGACTATTTAAACCGCGTGGTTTTTGAAGCCTCCACGTGACCCCTTGACGACGGGACACCAGGCTCTACTTGGGTCCGTTATCTCGCTGCGCCGCCTGATTCCGGCAGTTGACATCGACCGTTAGCGAGCTACGACAACAAGTCGAGCCCATAAAGTGCTATGCTCTAATAATAAACTCTCCTGTTTGTATTTTTTTTGCGTCCGTAGGACGGGAAAGCCGCGCTACTCCTCCCTTCTAACGCCCTCTCCCTTCGACCACCTGCTCGCCTGCAGCGCTTGACATTCTAATACATGATGGTTTATACGGTGCTTGGAAGGTGTCCTAGCAATGCGTCTGTGCTTAGAAGAGAAGCCGGCTCTAAAGAGCTTGCGTCTAAGCTGTCATAGTCTCGGTAGGCTGACTTCCCCCCGTCGTAGGGTGCACAGGGAAGCCTACAAACAATCCCGCTGAACGCCTCTCCGGCGCGACGGCGCGGTTTGGGTTGTGCAAATTGCAACTTTGCGAATTGTGGCCAACCAATAACCGACAAACAGCTCCGCTGGTCGGCCACCGTCAGAGTTGAATGACACCAAAATTTTATTAAGCGCAGAGCGCTTTAGGGGCTCGGCTTGTCGTCGTAGCTCCCTGCAACGCTCGATGCCAAGCGGCTGCCGCAATCAGGCGGCACAGCGAGACAACGGACAGAAGTAAAGCCCGGCGTACCCGTCGTAGGGCGTCCGCAGAGGCCTGGAAAGTTAAGCGGTTTAAATAGACATAACCGTTCGAAACTCGTGAACCGCTGGCGCTTGTCATACATCTCTCAGTTGTTTAGCGCGAAGAAAACTGCAGGTACATTTGAGGGAAAATATACGTAATTAACCCGCAGCGCCCGCGTTCATTTAGTTGGAAACGCTCGTTGGGTTGGTTTTTACGATAGTAAGCCAAAAAAAGTGGCAGTGCAACGCCGGCACGTGCGGGAGGAAAAGCAGGCACAAAAAAACAGAACTCCCCCTGGTACATTATCAGGCAGGGGGCGCGCGACCACTGCGAAGGTGGGAAATTTGAATTGCATTGGGTGGTAGCAGTGGCGAACGGCGCTAGAGCATTATGGCTGCTCTGCACTTCCGACAGCTTTCACGTTGAGTGGAACGGCTTTATTTTTTTTTCGACATACTGCCGCCCTTAAGGACCTATAAAGCAGTCGTTGTTACATTGAATTTATGTTTTCAGCATGACGGTAGCATGAGTACTTCAGATGAGCGACAGAAAATAGGAAACATTGAGGACACAAATGGACAAAAGAACGAGTATACACAGTGGTAATGCTCAGTGCACAAAACTAAGCCGTGAAAACGCTAATTTTTAAGGTTTGGGGTCAATCGTGCACTGAAATTTTAGCTTGTCAATTGTTCTTACAAAACATTCAACAGAAGTGCTGCTGACAGTCTCCGCAGGTAGTTTGCTGTACGTTCAGATGGCTGATTGAAATAATGATGCTCGTGTGTGTTGCTGTGAGGTTGCCAGATAGTTTTACGGCGATTTGTTCGCGAAAAATGCCTGAAGGGAATTTAGAGTGGGTCGTTTCGGGATCTTTTGTAATGACCGTGAGAATGAGAATATACAGAAACCTTAATCAGGTTATTATTTTGCCGTGGGCAAGAGTTCGGTGGTGTGCCCGTTTACGGAGACCAGAACGCTCTAGTGAACCGGGAGTAATTGGGGAAGATAGAACGTAGAACAAAGTTCCGCGCACATTCAAAGCTTGGGAATAACTGTTTTTGACATGGTTACAAATTATCTGGGCCTACTCTCGAGTTGGCTCAGGCTGAGATGTATATGCGTTCTGTTTTGCAATTATGGGCGTCAGGTGTAAACGTCCTTCCTTAAAAATAAAGCTTATATAGCTTTACATTTGTATACTCCATCAATATAGGTAGTGTCTATTATCACGGCAACCATGAGAATTGTCAGAAATTTCTCACGGCAGTCGCCTCTTATTGGCTAAGAACGCTACCCGGAGATTCTATGGGATAAAGATTCCCTAAAAAAGCCGTGTTTGCGGCTACCTCTGTAGCGCAGTGGTTTAGCACTTGGTTTTAAACGAGAAGGCTCGAGGTCGAGTCTGATATTGCGATGTTTTTTTTAGCTTTCAGAATTTTTCGGTCATCGTGATTTTGTTAATACTTCTTTTTACTCTGGTTCTTACTAAATCAAGAGATCTACGCACAGGACTTCTAGAATGGGTTGAATTACGTTTAATATAGGTTGTATTCTGTGTCGTTGGGCTGGGTTAGATTAGTTGGTTGCAGTTGGGCTGGATTTGGGTAGGTTATGACGCGTTCGGTAAGGTTGTGTTAGGTTCGGTGAGGTTATGTTACGTTAGGTTACGTTGGGACGTAATCCTCAGCATATCTTAGTCCAGCCAGCTTTTATGCAAACTGCCGTGAGAATTTTTCAAAGGTAATTCTCACAGCTGCCGTAAGATTAGACTGAGCCTTTAGTAAATACGCGCAAAACTCGCATTAGACTGAGCCTTTAGTAAATACGCGCAAAACTCGCAACTCCGCCCGTGAGAAGAAAGCGAGGGGGAGAGGAGGGGGGAAGGGGGAGCATGCGCAGAATAATCTTTGGGGCGTGCCGACAATTGGCGGCGCGTAAACGGAACACATAGCTGATTTGTATCGTCTGCGCACCTGTTGAGGGCACGGAAGGGCACGTCAAGACGTGCGCAGGACGTCGCCCTGTTCAAATCGAAACAGTAAAAATTCAGTACACGCGCGACAAAATTTTTACTAGGCATGCTTAGACATCGGGACGTAATCAACGGGCGGGGTACAACATACATGCTGTGCATTCGGCGCAAACACTTAAGCCTTACCGAAGCCGACGCGTTCCGGGTGGCGGTTCCATGGCCCGGATGTCAGCTTCTGCGCCGAGGAACTTCCACCGTTTGGGCTTCGCTCCTCGGCGAACATGTACATCACGGGGGTCGGGGGCTCGTCATGGCAGCAAGGACCTCGCCGGCCCCCGCCTGGCTTCGAAGACGGACGAACGAGCCCGTCCAGTCTTCTTCCTTTGGCACGCCCCTCGCGACGACTTCACGCGCAGCACTGCACGCGTGCACGAGTCGGGCCGCGATGCCCGCGCTATTCATCCTCTTCATCACATCATATCTCGTCCTTTTTGGACAGATAAAGTATGTTGTAGATCGCTTTAGTCAATCCTTCTGAGCGACATGTGCACCATCACTTGAATTCCAGGACTAGGGAACCACTCCTACTTTATGGCTCAATAAAAGTTCCGTAATACTATTACTGTACTATGCCCCATCATTTTGGGGTACCTGAAGACCACCAACGTCCCCATAAGGCATCCACCACTATCAATCATCATTACCGTAATCATGATGCCCAACATCACCTTGTTATTTCCGGGTGTCTTTACTACGCTTGGACACTCTGCCCTCTGTCTGAACAAAAGATTTTGGGCCCATGGGCTTACAACAGGAAGCAAAGCCTAGCCGTTAAACTCTGCTTACATTTCTTGGTGACTCCTCTCTGGATTCTCGGCTCTAGGTTGCGACAAAATTGAACAGACTGCGAAATAATATCTCAGGAGTTTTTCTTTTTTTTTTCTTTTTCATGGACTATAGCCGTGTGCTGAAAAGTGAACTGTAGTCATCTGATTCAGAGCTCCGTTGTATGTGAGACGTTTATTGGTTTTACTGCTTGTACATAGTTCATTTGTCGATTTCACTGTCATTTCCCATACCTCCCATATTCATTCTTTCTCTTTCTGTCCCCAGTACCCTCTCCCCAGAGGGAAGTAGCAGGCCCAAGATCAATTTCTCAGGCCAACCTCTTCTCCTTCTCAATAAACATTTACATCTACGCTATCTCTCCGGGTGTCTTCCTCTCTGTCTAACGGCTTATCATCACGCGGGTACGCTCCATGCCGTGACGTATGTGATCCAGCCGCCTGACCAACATTGTCATCACTCTTATAATCATCATTGTTGTAATCAACACTTGGTAAAATTTAGTCGCGTGCGCTTAACACACCTGACCGAAGAAAACTCTACGGTCACTACCACTTCTTTCGCCGTCACCATAGAAGAACTTCGGGTGGAAAGTCTCCGGAGGGCGTTCTTTTATGCCAGTAGGAAAATTTCTCGCAAAAATCGTCTGAGGTGCGACTGATTAGATTTAGTCTTGAACGAAAATATATTCACAGAGGAACCAGTGGTGACTTGGGAGTCATGAAAAGAACTGTACAAAACTTTGATTTTTGTGGCATTGATTTGCGTGCTGAACACAAAGCGTACTATTTTTTTGCGGAGGAAAAAAATTCCCTCGCACTTTCCCGAGGGGGAGAGTGTGTAAGTGCGAATGCACGGTTGTTGATTGCGCGATTACGGTGGATATCGTGATCTTAATGAGTAGTCGAGAGATTACACACACGCACACAACTACAATAGAAAGATATTTCCCTCGTTATTGCTGGTACCGTTGCCCGGTCCGCCATCTATCGTTATCGAGATCAGGACCAGCGACCGCTCTCAGACGACGGCGCGCGCTCGACTAATACCCTCCCGCGCCACGCGGCCCTACACGAGCGCCCTCACGCGTCGGAATGCGGAGCGCCCGCTACGCGAGCGAGAGCTCTCCCGCCCGAAGTGGAGAGGAGGCGCCCAACACCCGCAGTCACTGAGCGGAGAGAGGAGGAGGAGAGTAGCGCGCGCCCATCTCCCCCCGTTGCTACGGAAGACGAGGAGCGCGCGCACCCGCAGCTGTTGCTATGCGGACGACGGCGGCGGGCGATTCAGGCTCGCTTAAGAAGTGCATTCGCACTTAAAAATTGGCTGCGGCTTAAATCAGCTAACCCCGGAATGCAAAGCGTAGACTTGGTTTAGCCTTGTTGAGTCGATTTTGCGAACTGAACGGCTCGCTTTTCCTCAGTATCCGACTCCAACTTCGCGCGCTTGGCATTCAGGACCCTCTCCAGTGAAGCAGCGCGCCGGGCAATATCGGCCGGGTGGAGGGAAAAATTAGTGAGATTAACAGCGCGAAAGAACGGGACAACAGAGGAGTAGACTAACACACGCTGTGTTAGTCTACGTCTTTGTCTATTGTCCCGTTCTTTCGCGCTGTTAATCTCAGAAATATGTACCAACTGGCCCGCCTACGATCCGTGTTGCAAAAATTAGGGCCCTTCTATTCTGTGAAGATGGATGACCTGCGAAGCTGGACGCACTCGACGGAGTGCACGAAACGCCACTCGTTTCTTTGTACTAATTTGCGAATGAGCATACTTCTCAGCCATTTAGCTGGATGAAACGTAGAAGGACTCGAGCTTTATTCTAGCGAACAAACATGGGGCTGTCTGTTTTCCTTCCGAGTCGTAGCATCAAGTGTCTGTGTAACACACAACTCATGTCCTCATGAGGACATGTCCTCATTCCGTACATGCCGTAACTGGCCTGATTGTTGGATCTTGGTATGGTAAATATGTGCTTTCCATTTTAATAATACTTTAAGTTGATAGTAAGCGCCGGTGTCGTTTTCCTTTTCTCGTCCCTGTGTCAGTTTGCGCTTAAGTTTCACTCATGGACGTTCACCAACTAGCTCGTCTCACCATTTTGCTACACAACTCAATCCGTTCGACCAGTGAAGACACCACACAGGTCGCACGGCTCTTCGACGTCAAACGTGCAAGCCTCCCGCCAGCACAACAGACATGTCATGAGTGAAGGCATGGAACCTATAGGTTCGCGTGCACACCCGGGGCCCCCTTCCTCCCTACATCTCCTGCACGTGCACGCATAAATCGGCAACCGCTTATGCGCGCGTGCTTAATTAAACGTGAAAGACCCCGGCAGATAACACTTGTAACAGAGGGGTCGGCGGTGGCGAAAAGGAGCGCCGGAGCTGCGCCGAGTAATGCGGTTTCACCGGAATGAAAACTGAGTGGTTAGACGTGTAATGCTTCGCAGTAAAACTTTATTTTGAGCCTGGTGATGTGGAAGTGGTCCCTCAGTAGTATTCAGACGCCACTTGCCGACGGCGGCTCAAAGCCTACCGCGCCCGCGCGACGCTCAGGCAAGAAGGCCTATCTTCGCTCTTAACCATGGCCAAGCTCGAATTGACTAGGCGAGCGCGGCGCTGCCAGGCGCGCGGCGAGTCACGTGGTCAGGCGGTGACCCAGCTGAGGAGAGCGCATGCGCCTAGCCGGCGGTGACGGCTAGCGCACGCGGCGGAGCTCGGCACGGCGAGTCATGTGATCCGTTTGCCTACGGCTACGGCCGCAGCTGCTGTCAAATGAAAGTGAAATTGCTGGACGGTGCCACTTCTGCAGACGAGAAAGGAACAGCTCCGACGCCGCACCCGTGCTCTCATTCCACCGCTCGCCGGCACCCTCCCCCTGGGTCTTACCCGTGTCGACGAGGTCGCGCTTCGGAGGATTCGGGCGGCCAATGGCCTCACTTCCGAGATTCTTTTTCAAACCCCGGTTGCCCAGTTTGCCACCGCAGAGATGCAATAGCCGACAACCACTACTTGCTGTGGTCCTGCCTCGCCTTGCGTCCGACGAGGATGCGACATCTTGCGGCGACGGGCGTCCTCGTAGACGACGCGACCACAGAGACCGCGTGGATGCATGGGCCCCATCATCGTTCCTTCCTGGAATTCATCCACGAAGCGGACATTTTCGTGTTCATTTGACCAACTTTCATCATCATCACCTCATACTTCCTCACATGTGCCCTGTGGCAAAAGAAACGCTATAAAATTGCTGGTGATGGTGAAAGTCGGTTTGACTAGGCCAGTAAAGCTTTGCTTTAAAACATATGGCCGCTCTACATTCCGGACGGAGCCCTCAGCAAAGCTCTTGTGTGGCACAATTTTTCCTTTATAAAAAACAGTTGTTGAGACGGTATAAATCGATTAACTGCTTCAGTCATAGTATAACTGTGGATTGCAAACCATCAATATTTCAATATTCCTCTCACACCCGGCTTAGCATGATTAATATTGTACATTCCCTGCTTTGTATAAATATGCGTGCGTTAAGCATGACCTATCCGCCATCATCGGCGACGAAAAAATTGCGTCGATGATGATAGACGAAGTTAGAATTTGTGCTGACATTTCCTCATCCTCATCATCATCCGTAGCTGACCACGAACGTTCATTCATGACAGGTGGTGATGTATTGATGCATGTACGTCGTCATGACACATGATCACCACGATGAGGATAGAAGACCTATTATCATCGCATCGTCCTCTTCGTTTATCTTTGGGTGGAGAAGCTGGTTGAACACTATCATAGGTAGACTGGACACATTTAGATCTATATAGTCCCACAACGCCCAGCGCATCAAATTTGGTATGCGTAGTTTGAGATGCCAGAAAGTGACCATAAATTGCATTAAGCTAAGACTAAAGCCTGGAGTATCGTTTTTCATTCCCTGACGGAGTTTTCTCATGTGAGTAGATAACTATAGCGCCGTCATGGGTCTATTGGCACCTCGAGAAAAACGGCCGCACCCGGGGGCTCGGGTGGTGGCATTATACCGGCATCATTTTACTAAAAAAACTGTGGTGAATTCCTCTGTCATAGGAATCGGTAAAACACGAAAGTGAAATGTGCAGGCGAAATCTGCAGCTGAGCATGATTTGCGGGTCGGCGGCTGTCTTGTGGGTGTGCTTGGCGAGCGACGTCTTGCTGGCGGGTCGCTTCGGCAAAGGTGTAATGGCGTCATTTCCGTGAGGGATATGACGTCCGTGAAATATTGGAGTATCGCGGCATAAAACACTTTCGTGTTAAAATATAAAACCAGTAAACGAACAACGCTAAGTATAACATACTCCTTTGTACTAAAGGTTGCTTCCCCACAAGAAGACCCTGTGTGCAGGGGTGCACCCTTTACAGGCCTCTTGCTTCGTTGTACTGGTGTCACTTCCATGAGGATATGACGTCAGCCAAATCTTGGCGTATCCGGGAATAAAAGACTTTCGTGTTAAAAAAAAAACAGTAGGTTTCATCCATGATTTGGGTAGTTTCTTCTTGAGAAAATGTTGCACGACCAAAATAATCCCTTTTTTGTCATGTTTGAGGCCCGCCCACTGTTTAACATTGCTTCGAATTTCCGTGTATCATATTTGATAAAGTGCGCCTTCATTGCAGGCAAAATTTTCGTATCACTTTTGGTACGCTTTTTAATACAGCTTTCAACCGAAAACACTTTGCCTGTTAGCTATTCTTTTGTGTTTTTTTTTATCTGTAGCCTGAAGTTAGGAACATACTGGACCGCATCGTCGCAGGCGAACATGTCAGCGATTTTAGGGACTTCTCTGAAAGATACGATGAAGATTACATTCCCCTAGCCGTCGCGAACCCCTCCGAGACAAGTGATGATGACCGGGAAGACGTAGAAAAGAATTGCGCAAAAGAGTCGTACAAAGAGCACATTCAACAGGTAAAACGGTATGACGGCAACACCAAAATCCACTTTGACGTCCACTGCCCGCAATTGTTGGCATGTACAACAGCTTTATGGGGGGATTGGCCAGTATAATTATCAGGCGTCGCTATGCAAGTGCACCATTCGCTCCAGACGCTGGAACACTGGAACATGTATGTAATATATTCATTTGCTTCAGGAACGCGTGGAATGTCCACACGCGCCAGAGCTATCAGTTGAAGGAGTGGCCGCTAAGCTTAGGCATGTAGGCTCCCTAGCTAAGCTGAGGACTTTCAATGCCAGCCCATCAGAACGCCTGATCTTCGCCGGAAAAGCGCCAAGAGGACAGCCGACCAGTCAGCCCTCTCATTCTGTGAAGAAGACGAAGGTCACACCCAGCAGCCTCAGGATGGTGATCGCCTTTCACTCCTTTGTTGCGGCGACAGGCCGGATGCCCTGCTAGACAGCTGTGTCTTCATTCGTGATTTTTTCCCTGACAATTATGTTATATCCAAAGATTTCTTTTTCTTTTCTCAATTTTTTCTCTTACTTTACTCTTTTTTCACTACAATAAACCGGGTCACAGCCTAATCATTACGGGCAGCTCCTTTGCCAATCCCCCAACCAACCAACCGAACCGTTCGAACAGACATAGCTGTGCATCTTCCACTTGTGACGAGCAAGCGACTTCGATGCAGGAGCTGTGTACCAAGCGCTAACACGCTTATCACGCTGTGTCGCGAAATGCAACGTAACTCTGTGCTTGAACAAGCAACGCAATCTGCTTCTTCGAATACCACAAGCCAAGTGACTGCAGCTGGCAAAGAGGTAGCAGAAAAAGCCCACTGTATGGCCGCCATGGCCACCACTGAGAGGCCGGCGCTGCGATAGTTTTGACGTCACTTGTAGGATCAACCGTTCCTACCGTGCTGCGTAGTTGGCCTGCAGCACATGACACTTCGTTTAGGACGCACATTCCTAAGTGTATTTTCGTGTTATTTTCGGCGTTTGAAGTTAATTATCAGTGCGCGAAGCGTAGTTTGACCACATGGGGTCTTTATAACCGTGTCAATGTGGTTAGGGCTGGCCCGCAAACGACTTGAGCGTGGTGGTGTCATGCGGACGTATACGGCCGAACCCGGTGTAAGCATAAGCTGCGGCTCGTTTCCCCGATCAACATTGAAGGCTACGACGATCGCCGAGCTAAATTTCTAGATTTCGCTTGTGGTTCGCAAGAAATGGATGAAGCAGGAAACCATGAAGCGTTTACTGCTTGAAGAAACGCTCCGCACACACGTCCGCCGTGCCTGCCCGCCGGCGGCTCGAACCAACCCAGGTCGCGGCAGCAACATCTTGTTGCCGCTTTTTAAAATCATACTGATCGCAGAAAAGAAGTTTCGCATTCGGGAAAGCGGATGTTAGTATAGGGGCAACTAATGTGCTTCGTCCGCCCTGCAAAAAGAGGAGCGCCCCCCAGCCAGGAACGTAACGGCTGGCGGGGACCGACCCAGTGTTGCGGATATCTGCCAAAGAGGGCGCTGGGTGTCGCGGGCTCCGTGTCGCCCTCTGGGCGCTGTCCGGTAGTGTCATCGGTAGTGATTTTCAAAGCGATGCTCACATATCTGCAGCGATCTACGCCGACCGGCCGCGGAGGTCGGTCCCGACACCGCCGGCCCGTTCACGCACGGTGTGGCGAGCGGCCGAAGAATGGCGATACTTGCGCGCAAGAATCGGCAGAAGCCGCGGCAGATATCTTGATCATCGATCACTTAAATGGCAATCACCGCTTATACAAAGTTCCACATAGAGAAAGGTGGGTAAAAGTGTGGTGAAAGGTTGATGTTATCAGACTGTCATCCGCTACTGTAACGATAGTGCAATGAAATATCTGCCGCGACGCTAAGCCTAAGGTTCCCGACATCCGGACTCCGAGCATCCGAATCCGGCTGCAAGCTGTTGGAGAAGACCATCTCTACAACTCGCCGCGCGCAAGCGTGTTGCGTTTGGGTTAACCCTAACTTCTTGATCCCCTATGTGGGGTTACCCTGAAACTCATTGAATCCCCACGACGCGTGTTACACCTCGAACACAGCCGCGCCTTCTGTGAGCAGTCGTGAGTTCTCGAACTTGATGCTAGAGAAAGGCGCAGGCTCATTGTAAATAGACAAAAGCCCGCGTTGCAATTATAAATTCCCACGGTGAGGTCCTAATGAAAAGTAACCCGCTCAAAGGCGTTGAAAACTCGTATTCATACCATTCATACATTGCAGACAAGTTCTCGGGAAAAGTAAACATATTGTGACGAGGCGAGGATGCGGTAGATAAAAATGTATTTGCAGTATTTACACTATTTACAGGAGGAAAGGCTCGGCTGCCGCTAACATTCAGAATGGTGGTGGATTGGCCAGGAAAGGAGTGCTCACCGAGAAGAAACCATATACCCAGTAATTAAAGAAACACATTTAGCCAATGAAATTAAAATAGGCGATGGGGGAAATATAAACAAAAAACTGCTTAAACATGAGACGTAGCACCAGAAGTGTTGAAACCCAAATAAAATCAAAACTGTAAAAAGAACTAAACAAAAAAACATGAAAAGCATGTAAAGAAATAAAACAAGAAGGGAAGTTGGTGGAAGGAGAGGCAGTGGGTGGGAAGGCACTGATAGCAGTGATCATAAACACTGGGATCTTTTGAGGGAGAGCCCGGCATAGGCCTGCGGCTAGCACGGGAGACGGCCAGAAAGTACCACAAAAGACCACGTCGTCTTCTTCCACTAACACCCTTCGCTGAACGTCCTGTTTTTGATTATGCAGCAATCCCTCATAAATACATCGTCGTCGTCTTCTAGTTTGCCCCGTGGCATTACCCCCCGGCGGAACGAGCGCCAGTCGCGGAGCCACAGGCGAAATCGATGAGAGACGGTTGGTACGGCTTCAGACGGACAACATTACCATATAATCCGTACAGAGAGTACGGCAAGGGATCGTTAATAAAATCAGGGCACAACTATGAAAAAAACATTGGAGGGGAAATACGGCACTGCTTGAGCCACACTGCAGATCGTACCAGCCCTTTTAAGCGTGTGCTGGGAAGCAATCCACTCACCCGTTATCGCGTAGTCATTCATTTTACCAGGCAATGCGCGCAGCACTCACCAAAAAAAACAAATATGTTATTTTTCTGCCGAAAATAAAGTATACCCCATGACATTCAAGTAAAATTTCGAGGAGGTTTGATTGAACGGGTCACATGCCAAAGTTTCTTGGTATTACCTTCATGAAAACACTTGACTGGACATACCACATAAACAAAGTTCGCACCGATCTTTCGCGCTCAATTGGTCTAATTGGAAAAATTAGATGTTTTTTTGCCAGTTTGGGTAAGGAGACAACTGTATTACTCTTTAGTATACTCGCGTATTCATTACTGTCTATTAATATGGGGAACGACCACTAAAACAAACAAAGAAAGCATTTATAAACTACAGAAGAGAATAGTACGGATAATTGAAGGCGTTCAACCTAGAACACATTCTATTCCATTCTTTCACAAGCACAACATATTAACGTTTGAAAATATCTTAAAGAAAAAAATAGCGATGATCATATATGATAAACTGAAATATAACGGGGTCGCATTTCACAATGCATATTGTCAAAGGCAGCACACATACAGCTTCAGACGCATAATATATTGCTGTGAGAGAATACGGACAAACTACGGTAGACAAAAAGCTAACGTTTATGATCACTGAACTATTGAATGCTCATCCAGCCATTACAACCATGGTGCAAGAAAGCCGCTCAGTAATTTCGTTTAAAAAGAAAATACACACATACCTACAAAGCTTCAAAAGTAAATTTGTTTTTCTTTTCCTGTGTTTCTCTTTTTGTTTTCTTTTATTTATTTTTTTTGCCAATTTCATTTTAGTTCGCATCTCTCAGGCTGACTTTAAAAATTGACGTGTATGGATGTGTCCCTTTTAGTAAGTTGTGAAGCCAGATGATTTTAACTTTTTTTTTACGTCTCAAACATGCACCTTGTGTGCTTTATTGACTTGGACAGGTTGCGGCACTTTGGCAGGCATTGAATTGCCTTTTTGCAAACCTTGTCTCTTTCATGTGTGACAAATGTACTGTTCCCTGTACTCTGTAACCGATTGATTGATTGAATAAAGAGATTGCACTGGACGGCACGATCCCGTCGCCTGTTGCAAGGTCTATTTTTTTGCACACACAGTCTCGTACATGTCACGTCGCAAGTATTTCATAAACGAGCAAGCGTACTTTTCTCGGCATCAGTTGCATCGTCCTTGGCGTTACCGCTGCGTACGAGCTGTCGGTGGCGATGGTAGCAACTACCTAGACGCGGCGGTGTCGCCGGGAACGAGTGAGTCACTGATTGCTTTGCCCGGAATGATCGGTCTGTAGGCAACTTTTTTCTGTAATTTGCGTCAGAACCACGAAGGGGGCACACGGTGGCCACAAAAAAAAACGCGCGCTCGCTTAAAAGCACAGAACATGTGTTCTAATCAGGCAGGGCCGTTCCAGAGGGGGTGGGGGGGGGGTTTGGGGGTTTGGAACCCCCACCAAAATTTTTCCCAGGCAGTGCGAAAGCGAAACTTAGTGTTCCTTTTGGCAAAACTCCTCCCTCACAGATAACCCAATAGCCCCTTCCCGAAAAAAACTTTCTGGCTACGGCCCTGCTGGCAGGCAACATAACCGGCGTCCTACAAGTGACGTCACTCGTAGGTGGCGCCACGGAATGTCCTCGAGGCCATACGTTTAATAACTTTTTGCACTGGTTTGAAATTTCATTTTTCTTTGTGTACGAATGAAGTAAGATTAGCCCTCAAAAAAGCACCCACGTTTCTGGAATTTTTATTGCCTGGAAATATGTTTGGGCTTTCTGGGTATAGATTTGTTCGCTGGCTTACTGACTGACTGATTCATCATCATCAGAATCGCGCATCCGAAACTGCTGGAACCAGCCACTTCAAAGTACATTTCCAAGATGTAAGAGCTAATAAAGCTGTATTTACAATATTTACGACGCTGTTTTACAGCTAATAGCTGTAAAACAGCGTCGATGTTCTGGTCGATGTGTGGTCGAAATTCACTGGGGGCGAATTTCGATGTGGACGAAATTCATTGAGAAATTAATCAATTAAGTTAGAATTTTGATTTTCCCGCAAAATCGCGTGTTTTCGTGACTTCTGCAGTGACGTCACAAGAACAGATCTTCAAACAAACCTATTGCGCCATTAGGCTCTGCAGCCGACTGCGGACCCTAGTTTACGGTCAGTGCTCATAGATGACGCCACCACACTATGGCGGGCGGTTTTCTGCCTTTGCTTTGCTTGTGACCGCAATTACTCCTGGCTATACTGTACTATAGCTCATTCGGCAAGCTTATAAGCCCTAGCTGCCTAACTTAATTGC